>PVJC01020603.1:0-29024 GCA_004026665.1 Murina feae
GGACTCCCTCCACCCCGAGTGCACAAATTTTTGTGCACCGGGCCTCTAGTATACAATAAACTTCAAACTTCTTGACTTTCCCTTTACATGATCTGGCTTTCACCTCTCCAAATTCATTTCAGGCACATTCCTTTTTGCTCTAACCACCCTAATTAAAATAGCCTCTCCTCAGTTCTCAATCATAACACTTATTTCCTTAATAGCATTTGTTACAATATGTAAGTATTTGTGTGTTCCCTTACTTGTGGTCTCTCACAAAACTGAAAGGTCCAGGAGCTTTCTTACTTGAGTTTGCATTATATATAGCCAGCTTATGGCACCATGCTCAATAAATACTGCACGACCACTCTTCACCCACACAGTCAGTATGTTATTGAGTGCCTACTATATGCCAAAACTATTCTCAATGTGGAGGATATAATGGTGGCCAACACAGACAAGGTCCTTGCTCTATGGATCTTACATTCTCATGGGAACAGAAGAGTATAAACAAATCTAAAAATAAATAATATCAGCACTAGGGTAGTTGTTTAGGTATGGGAAACACTTTTCTGAGGAAGTAACAAGAAGGAATTTATCTTGTGACAAGAGGAAGAGCTTTTCAGTTAGAAAGAAGAGCTAGAACAAGTTTCTCCATCAAGAATGGGCTTGAATGTTTATGGAACAAAAGACCACTGAGGCTGTAGTGGAGGGAATAGAAGGAAAGCATTACAGGATAAGGCTTAGGTTAGATCAAATAGCTAGGAGTTTGAAATCCTTTGATGCCTTAAGAGAGATACAGTACTGAAGGACCTAGTGGGGTGCAGGTGAGGCGGATGCAGAAGGTTACACACCTGCTACAGATCTGTTTAAGTTGTAGCATAGGGTTATCTTCCAGAAAGTCATAAATCACTGCTCAATTTTTGGTTTCATTTTTACCAGGATCCTGCTTTACTCTTTATGGTTCTTATGCTTTTAGTTACTTCCTTTAGAACCAGTACAAGCCAGCCATTCTATGTTATGTCTGCTCATCTACATGCTTGCTCACTCATGCTCTAAAATACATTGGAAATAGAAAGGAAGCACTCAGTTAATGCTTTTTTGATGAATTTCTGAATTTTTGCAGGCTTTTGGAATTTTATGTTTCCTAGTTTAGTCAGTCCAGTAACCTGAAAGCAAAACTAGGTTGATTACTCAATCTTTCAGTTCCACTTTTTCATTTCCCTATGTTTTAGAAAGCCAGTGACTAGGGAAGGCAGTATCTTCAAGGGTGCTTACTTCCACATTTTAAAGAACAAATTTGTTTTTAATATCCTTGCATCAATCTTCTGATTAGCTGTTTACCAATAGGATGAGTTTTCTTAATCTTTTGTGATCCTACTAATAAAATTAATAATTACTTCCATATTGTCTTCTTTTTCAAAATGTTCTTTGAAGTTAATTAAAGAGACTTTTCCCCCTGGTCCTTCACTAAACATGGAGTGATGGATGACAAGGAGCTATTTTAAGTTTCTCTACAGTAGACTTGATGATACTTTCAGTTCTTTTGCTGACTCTATAAGCAGAGGACTTAAGAACCAGTTCCTCTTCTTCCTAATACCGACTTGCTTAAGCCACTGCCAGCATTTTTACAGGTAGCCACCCACGTAGAAATTGTTATGTTTCAAGAATTCACAGTTAACCTGAGCTTTGGAATTTGAAATGCATTTCCCCCTGAAAAACACTTACAAATCTATATACTAAAGCCTAAGCAACCATTATGGTGGAATGACCAGAACGACCGGTCACTATGATGTGCACTGACCACCAGGGAGCAGACTCTCAATGCAGAAGCTGCCCCCTGGTGTCAGTGCACTCCCAGAGGGGGACGCCGCCCAGCCAGAAACCAGGCTTATGGCTGGTAAGTGCAGCGGTGGTGGTGGAAGCCTCTCCCACCTTCATGGCAGTGCTAAGGAGCAGCAAGCCAAGCAGTAAGGAGCAGCAAGCGGATGGGCGGTAAGGAGCGAGGGATCCCGGACTGCAAGAGGGACGCAGGGAGCGGGCCTAAGCCAGCAGGTGGATATCCCCCGAGGGGTTCCAGACTGTGAGAGAATGCAGGCCAGTGCACGAATTTCATGCACCAGGTCTCTAGTGGTATTATAAATGGATGTTTCTAGGCTAAACTATAAGACCTGTTTAACCTATCAAGTAGTTGAACTACTATATTTGTGATGAAAAATTTAAGGAATTTCCCATTTCAGATGCACATTAGTGCTACTACATGTTGTCTAAATAGGATTTGGGATCCCTAAACACTTTTGTGTATGATGAGAGGGTAAATAGTGGTGCCATCAAGATATCCCCATCAAGGCTATGGAGAGAAAGCCATTGGGAATGTGTGTGGCTCCATCTCTTGCAGGGCAGCGACCAGCCATTGGCATGAATACAGTCTTGAGTCAAGTGTTTGTATATCAGGAGTATTTATATGTTCTTATTAGTTACAAAATAATCTTAAGAGAGTGAGTGAAAAGTTTATATATTTTGAAATTTCTGAAGCAGATATTAATGTTGGAAAATGTTTTTTTGATGCATTTACAGAAACAGTCACATATTTAGTGATCATTTTTGTATTTGTTTTTCTCCCCTTTACAGATTATATTTTTAATCTTTGTGAATTTGGTTTTATTCTTAAAATTATTGCTTCTTTTTAGTTTTCAATTAAAAGAATTTAATTCACTTAATGATACTGTAATATTAATTAAAATGGATTTAACTATAAAATTATTCTGTTTTTAATTCTTTATTTCCCTTTATTGATTAAGATATTGCAAATGTGTCCTCATCCTCCCAATGTCCCCTCATCCCCCCACTCCTGCCCTCACCCTCACCCCTTATTGTCCACATCCATTGCTTGCTTATGCCTATATGCATGCGTACAAGTCCTCTGGTTGATCTCTTCCCCATACCCCACCCTCCCCTACGTTCCCTCTGAGGTTTGACGGTCTGATCGATACTTCTCTGTCTCTGGATCTGTTTTTGTTCATCAGTTTATGTTGTTCATTATATTTTTAATTCTTTACTAGGCACAATATGTTTTTATTTCAAGAGGTTTTCATGCCATAACTGGTTTGGCTCAGTGGACAGAGTGTCAACTTGCGGACTGAAGGGTCCTGGGTTTGACTTTGGTCAAGTGCACATTCCAGGTTGCAGGCTTAATTTCCGTAGGAGGCGTGCAGGAGTTAGCCAATCAATGATTCTTTCATCATTGATGTTTCTCTCTCTCTCTCGCTTTCCTTTCCTCTCTGAAATCAATAAAAACATATTTTAAAAAAAAGGATTTCTTTATGTTGGAGCTGATTTTTGATCACTTTTAGACTTTATTCTTATGAGTATAGTATGATTTTTGACAAAGTGATGTTTTGGAAAGTTCTATATTCTATAAATATAGAAGAGCAAGTGCTTTGGATTCTAGGAAGTATGGTTCCACTTCTATTCAACTCTGGGTACATTTTTCAGCTCTTGCAGCTTGTTTTCTTATCTATAAAAGGAGGTTAATGAAACGTGCTTGCCTCACAGGGTGGCTAAAGGTATTTCATAAGATTGACAATATATGCCAATTCATACTACTATAGGGATGGTCTGTCAGGGGATCAGTTAGGGGGAGTTTTCATGCCATTTCATTTCTCTTCTCTGAACTCTCTTTTTCTTTTTGACACCTAATTTCTCAAAAGAATAATCTATACTGATTACCTTCACTTTTAATCTCTCCCTTTGTGAAATAACAAAAACATAAGAACAACAGTATTTAGTATTAATATTTGTAATGTTATTGCTTTAGTTTTCTATTTGCTTTGTTTGCTTTCGTGTCTATCAATTCTTCCCTATACACTCTGATAGGACTGTGAAATTCCTCTTCAGGTTATCCATCAAATCCATTTTTAAAACCCTTTTCTTTTTCTTGAGATATTCCTCTGGGAGCCTTTTGTCTTCCTGTTCTAATATGGACTGGTTGCTCTCTAGGCCTGGTGCAAAACTTATATCCTGTCTGTTCCTTTCCTCATCACCCTGGGAATTTCCTTTCCTTCTCTAATGTTTTGAATTATGTTTCCTGGTTCCTGTGTTTTCTTCTTTCTTGATTTATTTCCTTGTTTTGGTATAGCAGCACTTCCTCTTCCATCCTACCTCCTACCCCACCTCCTCTCCAGCCTCCAGCACCAAATCTGGTTAAGGCAACTCTCTTTACCTGTGAAGATTTTACTCCTTTCAGTTCCCCTGTTGGATTGACCTCACCCCCCCTTTGTGCCTCCACAGAACCCTCTATCATAGCCTTGTCCATCATATGTGTTGAGCACTCTACATGCCAAGCACTGTGTTCAACACTGGGGAGTCCAAGGTTGAGAGAATGAGGTTCTTATTCCCAAGCAAGTTCTGATAGATAACTAACACCTTGGTTCTCACTGGAGGCAGTACTGCCCCCTAGTGGTCCTACTGAAGGGTCCCGGGTTCGATTCTGTTCAAGGGTACATGCCTGGGTGGCGGGCTCGATCCCCAATAGGGGGCATGCAAGAGGCAGCCAATCAATGATTCTCATCATTGATGTTGCTATCTCTTCCCTCTCCCTTCCTCTCTGAAATCTATAAAAATATATTTTGAAAAAGTGGGGATTGGAAAGTGTTTGGTTAACTACGGTAATTGGGCGGGGAGGGGGTATAGCTAGCATTTTGTAGTCAGGATATAAGAATATTGAATGTCTTGTATGAACAGCACAACTTTAGAATATTCTATCAGACATTTATGTGTGAACATATGTTTATAATTATCTAAGCCTGGGGCCTGGCTCCTTTTTACACACAAACCCAAACTACTTTTGGTATTGGTACTTTTTACATTGTCATTGCTTGTGCAGCAGATGGAGAACAGCTGTTATTGTCCATCAATGTGGGTTTATAGACAATTTAAAAAAAGTAGCATGTATTTTTAAAAAATTAAGGATACCTTGGATGATATATTCTTTTGTAAACCATGCAATAACAATGAAGAATATGATTGTCTTGCCCTATACATAAAAGTAGGACAATTTTCTAGAGTAAATATTTAAAAAGATTTTGTTCGTTATTGCATGTACACGTGTATATACTGTATTAGGGCGTACATAGTGTGCACAGCTTGATGACTTTATATCCACACCTACACATAAACACATGTAACTATCTTGTTCTAGAATGCAGAGTGTCTGCATAGTTGGGAAACAGGATAAACTTATTCAAGTAATATGCCCATTGCATTTTCATGTGTACAATAAATATAATAGAATATAGGGGACTATAGGCTTGGGTAGGAAAAAAATTACATTGCTATTTTTACTAACCTCAAGCTGAAATTTAGCATTTCCTTTGCATTTAGAATGCAGGAAATAGTGGTAATACTAACCATACCTGTAACTTTTTTTTGCTACTAGAAGCCACAGATATTTTCAATTTTAGTTGTTGCATATACATACTTCACAATATTGTTTATACTCATTATTTTCATATACAGTAATTATTAGACCTGCCACTTGATTTAATTATTTAAATCATTAGTAAAGGGACACATGTTATCTATACAACTTTTAAATAATCATATTTTTAAATTTTATTTTAAAACATTCTGAAATTCTAGAGTAAGCAAAA
This sequence comes from Murina feae, assembly GCA_004026665.1. Lineage (NCBI taxonomy): Eukaryota > Metazoa > Chordata > Mammalia > Chiroptera > Vespertilionidae > Murina > Murina feae. The sequence continues at coordinate 5,631 of PVJC01020603.1, forward strand.
CTAATGTATAATGATAGAAATCGCATGAATGGTTGCTTCTTATAGAGAAGGTTGACTGGAAAAGGGGAACAAAAGAATTTTCTGGAGTGGAAATGTCCATCCTGGTATATATTTGTTAAAGGTGACTGAATACTAAACTTAAGATATACATTTCACTGTATGTAAATTATATTTCAATTTAACACACCAGTACATTAAAAAAGTATTCTGAGAAGGTGTATAGGCTTCACTGGATTTCGAAAGAAATTTCTGGTAACAATAAAGATTAAGAACTCTTTCTTGAGCCCATCATGTTGCCTATGCCTACTCTCTCAGGGCCTGCTTTCAACTTTGAGTGCCTACTTTCTCTCATTTGCTTTTACTATTCATTTCCTTTTTTTCTAGAAATGTTCTCACTTTTTTGAGCTAAGAAAAGTCAGAGAAGGAAAATAACAGCTATGAAATAAATTATTTTCTTGACTTATTTGCCAGTCTCTTGAAGCTAATAAAGTTAGAGTCCTCCTAACATAGTTATGTACTTGTTTGCCTAGACTTTATGAAATTTCTGCCCTGGCCGATGTGGCTTAGTTGGTTAGAGTGTCCTCCTGTGCACCAAAGGGTCTCAGGTTTGATTCCCAGTCAGGGCACTGGTAATAAAAAAGAGGAAATTTCTAATGACTAAAAACTAATTTGTAGACAATTTCATAATGGAATGATTTTTCACATTTCTGGTTTCTCTTGGAGTTTTAGGTTTTATCCCTGAATATGTGGGTCTTTTATGAAGTAGCCATGAACATTTATAACAAAGATTAAAAGAAAATAAAGTATATTTGGAATTAGAAAAGCATCGAAGAAGTAAGAAAAGAAAAATTAATACATTACCAACAATCTATTTGGTAATAGAAGTTCCATTTAGGTATCTTGGATGCAGTGTAAATAAAAATTCTAAAGTCCAAATATGTTTTATTTTTATAAAATCCAGAATAGTATAAATATCAAATATTAGCCCATGTTTATTTTAAATGTGATGATAGGGCTTGAAGATGTTAAACATAATGGTAAACAATATATGGAACAAACAAACATGCTTTCTTCTGGAGTCACACAGTATTAAGACTACTCATAATACAACTCTTATTGTTTGTCATCTTATGTGTATAACTATTTATTTTACTCTACTGTTCTTATGTTTTTAGTCTTCTTATGTGTCTAGATAACTTTAAAAGGACACTTCTTTTAATAGATTATAAACTATCCTAAGAAAACTTGAGCTAAGATGAATAGTCCTGACAGATGTTTATCTAGGTAGCATCTGCATGTCTTTTATGATGTTACTAGGTTTAAAAATGTAAAATACTGTTTGGTGGTTTCTTTGCAGCCTCTCGTGTGGAAAATTTGAGATGCAGAGGGGAAACAGTAGCTAAGGAGATCAGTGAAGCCATGAAGGTAAAAGCTATATGCTAAAAAATTATAAAATGAAGAAAATCTGTAGCTAGGTATTTGCTTTTAGCAGCCACATGTGTTTTAGTCTATTGTAATAGGAATTTTTAGTAGTTTTTAAAATATGTCATTAATAACTTAATTAAGCACAGTGACATTCAGAATAACTACCATTTATTAGATACCTACTGTGTGCCAGTATTATACCTGGCTTCTTTAAAGGTTGGTTATATTTTTGAGTTCTGAGAGTTAGCAGTCCAACAAACAATTTTGGATAATAATAACCAGCTAACATTTAGTGAGCATTTAGCATGGATCAGGTACCATTTAATTGCTTTATGTATATTACCTCATTATCCTTCCAGTAACCCTATGAGATAGGTACTGCTATTTCCCTATTTTATAGCTGAAGAAACTGAGGCACAGAGAGGCTAAGTAGATTGCCCAAATAAGTAACTCAACCAGGATTTAAGCTCTGGTTATTTGGCTCCAGAGCTTATACTGTTAACCACTATAGTATATAACATATCAAATTGGAGTCTTAATATCTTCTATACTAATAAAAGGGTAATAAGCTAATTAGACCGGACATCTTACGGACATCCTTTCAGACAAAGCCACAGTGGCAGGGGCCGAGGCAGAGGTGGTTAGGGGTTATCAGGCCAGCAGGAGGGAGCAGTTAGGGGATGATCAGGCCAGCAGGAGGGAGCAGTTAGGGGATGATCAGGCCAGCAGGGGAGCAGTTGGGGGGCAATCAGGCTGGCAGGGGAGAAGTTAGGGGCATCAGGCTGACAGGCAGAGGTGGTTAGGGGCAATCAGACAGGCAGGCAGGTGAGTGGTTAGGAGCCAATGGTCCTGGATTGCGAGAGGGATGTCCTGGATTGGAGAGGTTGCAGGCAAGGCTGAGAGAACCCCCGCCCTTGTGCATGAATTTCATGCACTGGGCCTCTAGTCTATATAATAAAAGCTTAAGCAACCATTATGGTGGAACGACCAGAACAACAGGTCGCATTGATGTGCATTGACCACCAGAGGGCAGACACTCAACACAAAGGCTGCCCCTTGGTGGTCAGTGCACTCCCACAGGGGGAGTGCTGCTCAGCCAGAAGCCGAGCTCATAGCTGAGCATAGTGGTGGTGGCGGGAGCTTCTCCCATCTCCAAGGCAGTGCGAAGGAGCAGTGAACAGGCAGGTGGTAAGGGTCAAGGGGTCCTGGACTGCGGGAGGGATGTCCGACTGCCAGCCAGGGAGCGGGCCTTAAGCTGGCAGGTGGACATCCCCCAATGGGTCCCGGACTGTGAGAGAGTGCAGGCCAGGCTGAGGGACCCCCCCCTTCCTCCTCACCAGTGCATGAATTTTGTGCACCAGGCCTCTAGTTATTATAATAAAATTGTTTATGTTTTTGGCATTTTATGTAAACAGAAAAACATTTTTTATTTCTAGTATATGAAAATAACTTTTAAACTTAATATGCCCTGTTCTTAAAATTTCTGTAACAGTCTTTTATGGTTTGTATTGGTTCCATGACTTCCTGATTCTCTCATAGTATGTTCCTGATTAAGAATTGACAAATTTTGGTGGGCCAGGCTAAAATTCAGCCTACCACCTGATTTTGTGAAGAAAACTTGACTGGATTCAGCCATGCCCATTCGTTTACTTACTGTCTATTGTGTATGGCAGGGTTCCTCAAACTTTTTAAACAGGGAGCCAATTCACTGTCCTTCAGACCGTTGGAGGGCCGGACTATAGTTAAAAAAAAACTATGAATAAATTATATGCACACTGTACATATCTTATTTTAATCAGGACAAGCAGCGGCGGCAAAAACACGGCATGTGGCCCGCGGGCCATAGTTTGAGGATGCCTGGTCTATGGCTTCTTTACATTACAATGAAAGACTTGAATAACTGTGACAAGATATATGGCCTCAGAGCCTAAGATATTTACTATATGGCCCTTAAAGGAAAAATGTGCTGATCCTTTCTCCTGATTAAGATTTCTAAAATACTTATACAAAAATATGGAATTTTAGACATTAAATCCTTAGCTCTGAAATTCTGTTACTTCCTGCTTTATTTTACTACTAGGCATTTATAGGAATAGAATATATCTTTTTAGTCTTAGTTTTTAATTAAAATTCCTTAGCTAAAACTGGTATTTGAAGATAAGTTTTTTTAAAAATATATTTTACTGATTTTTTACAGAGAGGAAGGGAGAGGATAGAGAGTTGGAAACATCGATGAGAGAGAAACATCAATCACCTGCCTCCTGCACACTCCCCACTGGGGATGTGCCCACAACCACGGTACATGCCCTTGACCGGAATCGAACCTGGGACCCTTGAGTCCCCAGGCCGACGCTCTATCCACTGAACCAAACTGGTTAGGACTGAAGATAAGTTTTATGCAACTCCAAAATTTAGGTCTCAACAAAAGCCTGGACCCAAAGAATTAAATTCTAGAGTGTTATGTCTGTCCCTGTGTCTTTCTGTTTCAACCTGAGATTAATTTTGAATATTATTGTTTGTTTACTTTTTAAGTCCTTGCCTGCATTAATTGAACAAGGAGATGGATTTTCCCAAGTTTTAAAAATGCAGCCTGTTATCCAACTCCAGAGAATCCACCAAGAAGTCTTTTCCAGTTGTTATAAGGATCCAGATGTTAAACCTGATAGCTTTATAACACAAATAGAAACCACACCAACAGAGACTTCTACCAGCAAAACCACTAACATGGTACTAAAAAGAAAGCAAAGTAAAGACTGCCCCCAGAGAAAATGGTATCCATTGCGGCCAAAAAGAATTAATCTTGATACGTAAGCTATTTTCGTTTATCTCGGGAGTTGAAATTAGGCACTGTCAACATTTAGATTAAAGTCTGATGCCTAGACGGAACTTCATTTAAAATAAGTAACTCTTTAGTGATTTCTTTATGCAGATGTGATAACTCTGTCCTAGGGTATGATGTAATATTGTATTTCCTCAGTGTTTCTTCTACAGTTGATGAAAAGCATAGTTTTAAAATGTTGGCACAAAGCCCATCAATGGGTATAAACAGTGCAATCTTTTACTGTTCTTAAATGCCATCAACTCTTGGCTGCTTTACAGCTTTTATGGAATTTTATGAGTAACATTCTGTCAGTTTCCTGGACATACTGCTTTCTTTAAAAAAAAAGAGCTGTGTAGTAGTTGTCTTCATTTAAGTGCTGAGAGAAATCACCAGTTCTGCACAAGAACACATGGAGAGTTTTTTTGTTTTTGTTTTTTTGGTGTTTTTTTGTTTTCATTGTGATTTGTTTTATCAAATGAATGTGCACATGAAAGTCTAGCTTTGACTTTGTCACTCTAGTTCAGCTAATTTAGGTCTGAGAGTTTAATTGTAGGAAGTTTTGTTTTTATTTTGTGTTATAAGACAAGACAGCTATTATTTGTGGAACAATTTCTCCCAATATTTCTTGCCCACACATTGTTTTTTATAGACCTTTTAATTGTTGAGCATAATTTGACTTGTGAATAATATTTTTTAAGGATTTCTCATTATTTCTTTGTATATGACTCCAGTTCAAAAATACACATCAGAGTAATACATTAAGAAATTGTCATGTGGAATAAATATAGATGTAATCATACTGAACTATTTTATTTAAGAATATTTATATATTAAGGATCTAATCATTGGTAGAAGTCTGAGAAAGCTCTATTGCCCATACTTCGAATATTTAACTACAGTTCCTTATAGCTCCTGCTGTGTCTTTTACTCACATTAACACAGTGTAGGCAGGGTCATGTAACTTGCCAACTGTTTCCCCTTTTGATGATTGTCCTTCATTCATTTGCAAAGGAATTTATCAATCATGAGGTTAGAAATCTATACTTCTTGTGTTTATTATGTGTTAATCATAAATGTCAAAATGTGACAGAAAGTCTGTCTCAATTTGGAAAACTTACATAGCCACTTTATAGTATTCTGTATTTTAATGTTACTATTTGAGATCTGCATATTTGTATAAAGCATTTTGTTTTTTATTAAAATAACGTGCAGTGACTAAAATCTTTATGCTGTGTTTTTTTAAGAGTTGTCTTGGGCATTTTTGAACCCAGCTTTAGTTGAATGGTAGCTCAGTACCTTGCATTTCAGAACATTGTAAATTTCATTTTTAAGTTGTTTGAGGCTACAGAATATTGCTATTCTAAGGCAGTTCTTTTTTATAGTATATAATTCTGTATGAATTATTTCCCTCCAAAAGCCTGCAAACAAAAGAATTATTTATTCTCCTAGATTAGATCATTATGATTATAAAAGAAAATGTTTCTCTTTTAAAAATGATACATATTGAGATATATATTGTTTAATGAACTTGATGTCTTAGACTTGCTCTGAAACATGTCAGCAAAGAGAAAAGGAATAGCTTAAGCAAATGTGGTAAAAATCTTGATAACATTGGATCTGTGTGATAGATATATTCTTTCTATTCTTGTATCTATTTAGAAATTTTTGTAATTAAAATAATTTGTTCTATCTTATTTTAATTTTTTTGTTAATTCCCACCTGAAGATATTTTTTCCATTGATTTCTTTTTTTTTAGAGAGTGAAAGGGAGAGAGAAAGAGATAGAAGAGAAATATCAATGTGAGAGAGACACATCGATTGGCTACTTCCCACATGCACCATGACTAGGGCTAAGATCAAATCTACAATCCAGGTACGTGCCCTTGGCTGAGAATCGAACCTGAGAACCTTTGGTGCACAGCCTGATGCTCTAACCAATTAGAAACACCAGCCAGGGCAAGTTCGTTCTATTTTAAAACCTCAGACAGACAGCTGAAACTTGCAGTCCCTCAGCAAGTCCAAAGTTTCACTCCATAGTTAGAGCAGTCTGTATTCAGGTCCAAAGAAATGAATCAAATGAAAAAAAATCAGGCATTTATTCATTACAGTAAAAGCAGAAAGCTGTACAAGAAAAATGTAATCATAGTTACAGATTGACGCCACAGTGAACAGTATTTGTATAAACATAATAATGAACATCCCAGATATAAATTCAATAGGAAATCGGGACAGTTACGTATATTGGGAAGGTCAGAGGATTGGGAATTAATGATGAATACAGCACAGGCACTGGACAGTCAGAACAGGTAGTGGTCCAAGCACTGGTGCAGAGCTCTGGGGAAGGCCAGGGTGTGCCAGCACAGGTCAGCCTGAAGGGGGCACTGAGGAAGCTTCTGTCCTGACTAATACACAGAAGTTAATTTTGCTGTGGTAATGTGTGACCGCCTGAATGTCAGCAATGAAATGGGAATGTTTGGGAATGAAATGTTCATCACGATGGGGCATCAGTGCCTAATCTCTCAAATACCTGAATCAAGAGATAGCACATTTTGGATATTACTGTGGTTCGGAGAAAAACAGCTAAGAGAGTGGAAAGTAGTTAACTTTGTGAATGAACCTAGGGAAGGGAAGTAGGCAAAGGAACTGATTTTTTGTGGTTGACATAAGCTTTATACATTTGATTCTTTTAATTATGTCCATAAAATACTTGCATAAAAATAAATTTGATTTTTAAATGATTTTAAAACTAACACAAATGCAAGTGAATGTGAATTGTCTTTGACACTATCTTCCTATCATTGAGAATTAAGACATAAATTATATGCCAGAGGCTGCCACAGGGTATCAGTTCCATTATCTCAGCATATTTCAGATAAAACTTGTAATCCCTGTTTTTAGCTGAGATGTTTAGTTTGGGGTTTTTTGGAGTTCTTTCCCCCGGACCCCCCATCTATTCATTTTGAAAATAGATTCTATTATCAAGCCTCTGTGTACAAAAATGAAGAAAAAAATACTTCTAAAGCTGCAGTCGCCAACCGGGGGTCTGTGAAGTCTGAAAGGTTGGCAAACCACTGAACAGTTTGTGGGGATTTTATATAAAAGGACTTGGGGAAATCAGTGTTTTATTTATTTAAAGCTTCAGGATTGAAAAGTCCTCTCATGTTCATTGCTATATCTCTACGTTGCTTGTACTCTGTGGGCCCTTTGCTAATATTAGTTGAATGAGTGAGTGATTTTATATTGCAAATTTCTAAATTATCACTTACCCCAAGTCATAATCTCAGGCATAAATGACTTATGGCATTCATATTCATGATTTATTTTTTTAAAATACATTTTTATTGATTTCAGAGAGGAAGGGAGAGGGAGAGAGAGAGATAGAAACATTAATGATAAGAGAGAATTATTGATTGGCTGCCTCCTGCACTCCTCCCACTGGGGATGAAGCCTGAAATCTGGGCATGTGCCCTGACCAGGAATTGAACTATGACCTCCAGGTTCGTAGGTTGACACTCAACCACTGAGCCACGCCAACTGGGCTATATTCATTAATTCAGCTTAGAAGATGGGTTTCCTTTTGCAGGGGATGGGGTAGAGGTGGGGTTTAAAGGACTGAAGGCTGATCACTAGGAAAACTGTCTGAGTTAGAATTCTTATTTTCTGGCTGTTAGAGTTTGAAGCCTAGTCCCCAGATCCCTGTCTGATCAGAGAAGAGGGTGCCGTTGACACCCCTCAGACTGGCTCCATGATGCCAGAGATATACCTGCCTCTGGCCCTCCTACCTTTGGCTGCATTCCCTTGACTTCTGGGTGGTCTGGGGGAGCCAGGGAAGACCTGGCTCCTTGATGTCCCCTGCTGCAGCTCATGTCTATGCCTGTGAAGGGTCAGGCCCCCTAGCATCACCTCAACTAGTCCCATTCAGAGAATGGCTCCCATGTCCCTGGGCTCAAGTGGATTTCAGGGCTTCCCTTGTTGCCCACTTGTGTGGCTCAGTGGCCACTTCCTCCGCCATGAGAGCGCTGGAGTTCTCTGTTCATTTCTGCCTCTCATGTCACTTTGATGGAGCATGCCCCTCTTCACTAGTCCCTGGTATCTGAGACTTAAGTGTTTCATTCTCGTTCCTTCAAACTCTTCTGAGGTTTAGTTCTTCCACAAAGCAGCCAGTGGTGAGCCCTTCAGGGTCCTAGCTGCCTGAGTCACCCCAATAGCCCCTCAGCACCCCCCTCCCCCCTCTGCCCTTTGGAGCACCAGCTGGTATAGTGGCTCTTTCCCAGATAAGAGCCCCCTCATGCCTTTGTTCCTACTTTCGAAGCTCCTTTTCTTTCAAGCCATTTTACAGTTGAGCATCACCATCAGAAGACCAGGTAGGAAAATGAGGGAACGCTGTGACCTGCACATCTGGCTTTATTTCCTTCCGTGTTAGAAATTTGTTTTGATAGGGGAAAAGGTTCAAGTAAGTGTAGATATGAATTCTCTCTGATCTCTATGTATGCCATATCTACCCAGCTCTGCTCCTGTGGGAGTGTAGAAATTAGGGGATGACTGAAAAAAAAAAAAAGAAAAGAAAAAGAAATTAGGGGATGGCAGTGACAGAATAATGACATGTGGCCAACTTGTAGGGGCACCTCTGCTCCAGGTCATCCTGTACATCTCAGCTTCAGAGCCTTGTGATCTTCCCAGTCACATTCCAAACAATATTTTAAAATCATTTTTTATAAGCACACCTTTGATTCTACAAATAGTCAGTGAATCAGAATAGCGTGCTAAGGTATATGGATATTCTTGAGTGAACCAAAGCATAGACCCTGCCCACCAGCATCGGCCATTGGTCCCAAGAGACATCAGTGGCAGCTGGGAATCCAGTGTGTGACAGTGAGAGGGGGCGGAGGGAAAGGCCCAGGACTGGAGAGGAAGGGGTGGGGGAATCCATACTGTTGCTGGGGTTCCAGGCACCCAAAAGGAAGATGAGAGTGAAACTCATGGGTTTTCAGACTTCTGTGGAATTAGCTGTTTGAAAAATTGTTTTGCCTGGTTTCAGAAACTAACGGAACACTAAGAAATTCCTGTAATTTACTGGCAAATCTTAATACTTACTTGCATTTTCTCTTTGGTATAAGCCCAACCCGATTAATTCTTCTTTTAAAGGAGATTTTCAGATTTGACAGATGTGAAATACTCCTAACTAAAATGAATCCTCATTTGTCTCACACTCACAGGAGACAAAAGTTCAAAAACATAAATAAGTGTTGCACTCTCTCTGCCTGGGTGATGAACTCTGTGACCCCACTCCTAACCCCCAGCACTCCCAGACTTGCCCCCTCTGAAACACCGGACTTACTTTGCTGGGGGGTACTCTGCCCATCTCCCCTCCTACCTGTTGTTATCTAAGAGAGAAAAAACAGGATAAAGAGCTGAGATGTGTCAACAAAGGGATCATGATCAAGTTCACCGTCACATTGTCTGTGAAGGTATTACATTCTGGAGAGGTCGTCAAACGATATATGTGATGTGCAGATAAGCCTGTGGTTCCCTTCACTAGATAAGATCACATTAGAGCCTTAGAATTCTCAGAAACCATTGTGTGTTTCTCCCCCCAGAAAACTTTTATTTCATATCTCCCTGTAAATGTGATTTGAAAAAAATATCTAAAACAAACTCACTATGTCAGATTTGTTCTAGCTACATGAGGTCACAATTTATTCCACTCTTATTCAAGATAAAAGATTACCCAAAAGAAGAGATTAAGTAAAGCCAACAATTGTAACATTGCAGCAACATTGGGCGAAAGGCCATTAATTGTATGAATTATAGAATTGTTTAAAGCAGCATATTTTTTAAAACAAGCATATAAAAAACTTACTATATCCTCAGAATTATACAAAAATATGTTCCTATAAATGTTTGAATACAATCTTATTCATTTATTTGCTAAAGGTAACAGTAATAAAATACTAATAATTACCATGTGTTGAGTACTTCCTACGTGCCAAGAACATGCTAAGAGCATACACACCCTCACACCTTCCCAAGAGTCTGCAGACTATACACAATCAGGTGAGGGGGTGTGATTCGAACCCCGCCTCCAGTTTCTCTCTATGCTACACAGCAAAGGCCCTTTGCGTGTGTGCTGGATGTCCTCACCATTACACCACAGCTGTCAAGAAGTCCAGCTGCTCACCTGGAGAAATCATGGGGAGAGGCCACTTCGAAAGGGAAAGGCCCTGAGACGATAGGGGAAGAGAGAAGCTTAGCCATTCCAAGTCCCAGCTGAACCCAGCCTCCTGCCAACCACCAGCAAGACCAGCAGAATAACCACCAGCTGAGCCCAGCTCAGATCACAGAACTGTGAGCAGATAACCACTTGGTTATTTTTTTAAACCAAGAACTTGATATGAGCTGGTTTTTCAAAAGGCTTGTTGATACCGTGACTCTGCTTGATTATTAAATTTCTAAGTATTTTGTTTATCAAAGTATTGTGAAGCCACTTTGGAAGATCATATACTCTCCTGCTTTCAGAAATTATAGTTTGTTTTGGTATCATTTTTTGTGTAACAAATCATTCCATAAATAGTAGCTCAGGGCTGCCCAAACCACAAAAGCAGAAAACTTGCAGATCTTCTTGGGCTTATGCTTGGAACTGGCACATCACTTCTATATTCTATTAATTAAAGCAAATCACAGGCCAGCTCATTAAAAAAATGAAAAGGGAACCCTCTGAAGGGGAGAACATATTTGCTAATGATACATCTGATAAGGAGTTAAATTTCCAAAATATATAAAGAACTTATACAACTCAACACCAAGAAGACAACCCAATTGAAAACTGGGCAAAGGACATTAGGCACGTATCCAAAAAGGACATATGGATTACCAATAGATACGGAAAAATGCTCAGTGTCACTAATCATCTGAGAGATGCAGATGAAAACCACAATGAAATACCACCTCACTCCTGTCTGAATGGCTGCCATCAATAAATGAACAAATAGAAGTGTTGGTGAGGATGTGGAGAAAAGGGAACCCTCATGCACTGTTGGTGGGAATGCAGACTGGTGCAGCCACTGTGGAAAACTCAAAAAATTAAAAAATGCCTTTTGACAGAGTGAACCCACTTTTGGGAATGTATCCAAAAAAATCTGAAACACTAATTCAAAAGAATATTTGTACCCTATGTTAGCAGTGTTGTTTACAATAGCCACAATCTAGAAACAGTAGGTAAGTAGATAAGAAAGATGTACAGCCTGGCTGGCATAGCTCAGCGGTTGAGTATCGACCTATGAATCATGGCACACTGCAGGTGATGTTTTGTGGAGTTGTACACTTGAAGCCTGTATGGTTTTGTAAACCAATGTCGCCCAATAAATTCAATTTAAAAAATGGTGGAGGTGGAGGCTATGCAAGGGTGTGAATGCTGGCAGAGAAACATGGGTCCTTTAGGATTTAGGGCCATCAAATTTAGGGCCACCACAATAATCTTAAAAACTTTCAATGGGCCTGACTGGAGTTGCTCGGTGGTTGACCTCCCATGAACCAGTAGATCACGGTTCAGTTCCTAGTCAGGGCACATGCCAGGTTATGGGCTCGATCCCCAGTGTGGGGTGTGCAGGAGGCAGCCAATCGATAATTCTCCCTCATCATCGATGTTTGTATTTATCTTTCCCTCTCCATTCTTCTCTGAAATCAATGTCTATATCTATATATCTATCTACCTATATATCTATATCTATCTATATATTTTTTTTTAAACTTTCAATGGGCACTACATCCCCCATATCTAACAATGCTTAGCTTGTAGCAGGTTCTCAGTAAACCCGTTGGAAACTACTACTGAAGCATCTGGCTAAGCTGCACATAGAAGCAGCACCACTGGAAATGTAGAAATTCAGGTTCTAAGCAACCACCTGCAGAGCCACATCTATAGCAGCAGCACTAGCTGGCTGCTCTGATGTGTTGCGGTCATTTGCACATCAGTGAGACACCATGGGACTTCTTGAAAGGCATCACCTTTTGTTAATGTCCTTCCTGAAAAACATATTCAACAATAAATAAATTGCAGCATTTACATTCTGTGGAAACAAAGGGGAAGTTCTTGGAGAGTGGTTAGTGTGGAAGGAGGGCAGAGGGTTTCATTGTTCTAGTCAGGGGAGATTTCCAGGAAGAGGTGGTTTCAGGCACCCTTTGAATGATGGGAGAAGTGATATGACCTTAAGAAAAAAAAGCAAAAGCTTGCTAGCACCGGAACGCTTCTGCCAAAGTTGACAATTTACAGAGGCTGAGCGCACTGTCACGCCACTGCTCAGGCTCCCGCCTACCCTGCTTCCCAGCTACTTCTAGAGGGTTCAGCTGGGAGCACAGGACCAACTTAGCTGCATCTCTCAGGTTCCCGGGTACCAGGGTGCAGCGATGCGCAGCTCCAATAACACCACGTTTAAAAGTGGCTGCCTTGGAAAGAAGGAAACCAGGAGGAGGCAACCTGGGCGAGCCCCAACTACCTGGGGCCCCATTCTTCACTGAGGGAAGCGAAGCAGCCCCTATGAAGCCAGAGCTCCCTGAAACATAATCCCCAGAGCATTCCCTGCCAGGGAGCACATTACAAGGGGCAGTGTGAGTCGCTCAGACCGATCTTTGTGACCATCCCCTTTGCAATGCACGTGGGAGAGGTGATTAGGAAGTGGGCAGGGGCCTGTATTTTCCCTGCTTGACCCACCACCAATGAGTAACCAGCAAATTCCTGGAACTCCCTTTACCGTTCATGGCTTTTAGGAACCACACTCTTGAGTCACACAGCCAGTAAAGCTTATTAAATATTTAGCACATGTAGAATCGTATCCAGGCCCAACAAGGGGGCACACAAGGTCACAAGTGGAAGGAAGCCCCCAAAGCCATCTGACCCGCCTCCCGCTGTCTGGAATGAGATGCCAAATAAACAAGTGGGCTGGTTGTTACGGAAAAATATGCCTCGCTCTCAGCCTCTTAGCAAGTCCCAGGGAGTACCTCCAAGTGATAAAATAATTGGAATATGAGACTCAAATGCTAAAGGAGAGAACACCTCGTTGATTCACACCAGACAAGAGCAGGTTTTAGGTGCAGTGCCTGAGTTCTGTGGAAGCGTTTGGGCCAACACCTCTCTGCCTCTGCTGGGGAGAGAGCAAGAGGAAATGGGTTTGAAGAACGGTATGTGGAACTGAAAATAAACATGAAGAACTGCTGACCATCAGTATTTTTAAGTCCCGGGTCACCAAGGGAGGGGGTGGTACAGACTCCTCATTAAAGAAAAAAATCTAGCAGGAATAGTCTTGCCTAAACATGAACCCAAAGAGTTCTAGAACAATCTCTCAGGGCTTCTTCCATAGTATCAGCAGGTGTTGCTGAGTGAAGGAAATAGAAATGGTAATACTAATTTATGTTAACTATTTATTAATTAAATATAATAGTTTATTATTAGTTATCAATAATTATTATTATTTTGAATTTTTCCATAATGTTTCATTTTATAATTAGATGAGAATATTTAAAAAAAAATTTTTAGTCTTCTGTGATTAAATATATGTAGTTTGATTTTTTTTCCCTTTTTATTGAATTTGTTGAGGTGACTATGATTAACAAAATTGTACAGGTTTCAGGTGCACAGTTCCAACATACATCTGTACACTCTATTGTGTTCACCACCCCGTCAAGTCTTCCATCATCACTGATACCCCTTCAGGTTTTTAAAAAACATTTAATCACATTTATTTATTGTTTGTTTGTTTTTGTTAATCCTCACCTGGGGATATTTTTCCATTGATTTTTAGAGAGAATGGAAGACAGAGGGAAAGATAGAGAGAAACATCGATGTGGGAGAAACACATCAATTGGTTGCCTCCTGCAGGAGCCCTGACTAGGGCCCCAGGCCAGGGAGGAGCCTGCAACCAAGGTGTATGCCCTTGACCAAAATCGAACCTGAGACCCTTTGGTCCACAGGCTGATGCTCTATCCACTGAGACAAACTGGCTAGGGCCCCCTTCAGTTTTTTTTAATGAAGATTGAAATTGCCTTGTATATGAAATTGAATTCATATGAGACATAAAAATTCCTAGCTACTTTTATATAGATAGGTTGTGTGAAATTTGCCAGGAATTTCTTATTTTAAAAATAACATAGGGCATTATCTAGACTTGTTTTTTGTAAAGTCCTTTTAATTATACAGCCTACTGAAACTATTACGTAGCTTGAAGAAACAAAATCCAAAACTCAGAGGAGTGTTGCCCACTTCCACTCACCATAACATAAGTCAAATTTTAAACTTACATTTTTTCGGTAGTTTTACTATTGAGAGAAGAGTTAATTTCCCACAATCAGTTGACATGTATATAGAAATCACTGTAAGCATGAGTCTACCAACATTCTAAATAATTCATTCTTCTAAATTTATTGCATAGGTGATATTTCTGCTCAACAAATTGGGGTTTGCCTAATATCCTACCTTTTGTGAAGTTGGTTATTTGAGATGGAATTTTAATAATGTTCACTATATGAGCTAGGCTATGAGTGGAGGAGAGGTACTTTGCCTACAAGCCAGGAAGCAATCCTGGTCTTAATTACTGACCTCAGGCCAGCCAGTAGTGTTCCAGTTGTGTGTCATAAGTACCCAAGCCATGCAGATCATAACTGTTACAGATGTTAGAGGACAATGGAAAGAGATACTTCCAGTTGGAATGATCAAGAAAGTCTCCGTAGAGGGAGCATGTGAGCCACATTGAACTCATTATGAGGATTTTGGTTGACAGAACATTCCGCACAGAGGGAATGGTATGTGCAAAAGTGTGGAGGCAGGGACCAAGTTAGCTAGGAGATGACATAGCTGGATTAATTAAATCAGAAGTGCATCATACGGGCTTTAAATGGTAGGCTAAGGCTTAGGAATATTAACGAGGAATCATGGGAAGTTTTTGACCTAAGTATGTATCTAATTGCAGTGACAATGTGCCCGGTGGAGATGCACAGAGAATTATGCAGATATATTCTTGGCCTCTCTATTCAGATGCATCAGTAGGAGTCACTACATATGTAAAAAAATAAAAAACAGAGAGAAAAAAGCAATAGGTTTGAATAATTGTTAAAGTCTCAATGACATGTTATTAAAAGTGTAATTAAGGAGGACAGAAAATATTTAATTTGATTCTCAATCTTACTAGAACTCAGGGAAATGCAACTCAAGACCACAATAAGAAAATTTTCCACTTACCTGACAGGCAAAAATTAATATATCTGATAACAATTGATGAACTAGTAGACAAAAATCAGCAAGGCTGTAAAACTCAACAACACCATCAACCAATATGACCAGACAGATATTTACAGAACACTCCACCCAACAACAGAATACGCATTCATTTCAAATGCCCATGAATCATTTAACAATATAGATATATCCTGGGCCATAAAATAAACTTCAACAAATTCAAAAGAATTAGAATTATAATCATAGTGTATTCTCTGACAACATTGAAATCAAACTAGAAATCAATAATAGAAAAATCTTTAAACACTTGGATTAAACACTCCTCTAAATAATTCATGTGTCAAATAGGAAATTTCAAGGGAGATAGAAAAAAATGCCTTGAATTGAATGGAAGTGAAAAGACCTTATGAAATTAGAAAAAGCAAAATAAGTCCAAAGCAAGGAGAAAGGGGGAATAATAAATATATATATTTTTAATTTTTTTATTGATTTCAGAGAGGAAGGGAGAGGGAGGGAGAGATAGAAACATCAGTGATGGAGAGAGAATCATTGATTGGCTGCTTCCTGCATGGCCCCTACTGGGGATTAAACCTGCAACCCAGCCATGTTTCCTTGATCAGAATCGAACCTGGGACCCTTCAGTCCGCAGGCCAACACTATCCACTGAGCCAAACCAGGTAGGGCAATAAATATTAATAAAATGAAAGACAATACAGAAAACAACTGAAACAAAGAGTTGAGATCAACAAAATTGACAAATTTCCAGCAAGACCAAGAAAAAAAGAGAAAAGACATAGATGACCCACATCAGGAATATCATTAGAGAAACTTCAGATATCAAAAGAATGATAAAGGAATGCTATGAACAACTGTACAAGCACAGATCTGACAACTAGACAAAGTGGACCAATTTCTTGAAAAGCATGAACTACCACAACTCACCCAATCTGAAACAGATAATTTTTAAAAAATATATATTGATTTTTTACAGAGAGGAAGGGAGAAGGATAGAGAGTTAGAAACATCGATGAGAGAAACATCAAAGAGCTGCCTCATGCACACCCCCCACTGGAGATGTCCCCGTAACCTAGGTACATGCCCTTGACCAGAATCCAACCCGGGACCCTTGAGTCTGCAGGCTGACGCTTTATCCACTAAGCCAAACCGGTCAGGGCTGAAACAGGTAATTTTAATAGCCTTATAACTGTTAAAGGAATTTACTTCATAATTTTTAAAGGATATTTGTTGCTTTTTAAAAATATATATGTTTATTGATTTCAGAGAAGGGAGAGGGAGAGATCGAAACATCAATGGTGAGAATCACTGATCAGTTGCCTCCTACACGCCCTCTACTGGGGACCGAACCCACAACCCTGGCATGTGCCCTTGACCAGAATTGAACCCAGGACCCTTCAGTCCACAGGCTGACGCTTTATCCACTGAGCCAAACTAGCTAGGGCTTACTTCGTAATTTTAAAATTCCTGAAAAAGAAATCTCCAAATCCAGATGATTTCACTGAATAATTGTGCTAAATGGTTAAAGCAGAATTATGCTTTATGCAATCCCTTCTAGAAAACAGAACAGCAGACATTTCCCATTTCATTTTATGAAGCTAGTATTACACTGATACCACAACCAAATTCAGTACAAAATGAAGAAAAATACAGAGCAATATCCTTTATAGAAAAAAACAAACAAAACAAAACCTAACAAAGTATTAGCAAATAGAACTCAACAATGTATAAAAAGAATTGTACATCATGACCAAATATAGTTTATTTCAAGGATAAATGATAGGTTTAATAAATGAAAATCAATATAACGCACCACGTTAATAGACTAAAAAAAGAAAAATCACACTATCAATTGATGCAGAAAATGTATTTGACAAAATTCAATAATGATTCATGGTAAAAACTCCCAGAAAAATAGGAATAAAGGGGAACTTCCTCAATTTGATAAAAAACATCTACACACACGCACACACACACACACACTACAGCTAATACTATATTTAATGATGAAAGACAATGTTTCCCCTCAAAACACAAGGCAAGAAGGTTTGTTCTCACAGGTCTCATTCAATATAGTGCTGGAAATGCTTCAGTGTCAGAAAGAAAATAAAAACCATACAGATCAGAAAGGACCACATGAAATTGTTCTTATTTGCAGGATGACATGAGTGTCCACATAGGAAATCCCAAGGAATCTACCAAAAATTCCTAAAACTCATGTTCAGCAAATAATAAGCCTACAAAAATCAAACGAACACATGGACACCAACATTATGCTAAGCGAAATAAGCCAGTTGGAGAAAGATAAATATCACATGATCTTACTCATCTGTGGGATATAATGATCAACATAAACTGATGAACAAAAATAGATCCGGAGACAAGGGACAGGGGAAAGGGGGAGGGGATAGAGATCAACCAAAGGACTTAGATGCATGCATATTAGCATAACCAATGGACACAGACACTGGAGCAGTGGGGGCTTGCCCTCAGGGGTGGGAGTGGTGGGGTGGGGGTGTCAATGGAGGGGAAAAAGGAGACATATGTAAGACTTTAAACAATAAAATATATATATAAATGTACTATTTATAATATCTAAAAACAAAAAGAGATGCTGGTGTTAGTCTAACAAAACATGTGTAGACTTGTATGCTAAAAGCTACAAAATGTGCATGAGAGGAATAAAAATCTAAACTAATGGAGAGGCACACTGTGCTCATGTCATGGATTGGAAGACTCAACCTAGCAAAGATGTCAGTTCTCCCCAAAGTCATATATAGGTTTAATGCAACTCCTGTCAAAATCGCAGCAACATTTCTTTTTGTGTGTGTAACTATACAAAACTCAACAGCAGGATAACAAAAAATTATAAAATAAACAAAAGACATAAAGACATTTCACTGAAGAACATATACAGGTGACAAACACATGAAAAGATGTTCGACATCATTAGCCATTAGGAGAATCCAAATTAAAACCACAATGAGGTATCATTACACACCCATCAGAATGGCTCCAATAAAATATAGTGACAAAACTAAAAGCTGAAGAGCATGCCATGACATGGTATCACTCACACACTGAGATTTTAAAGTGGATCAGCCACTCTGGAGAACACTTTGGTAATTTCTTTAAAAATGAAACATTCAACTGCTATATGACCCAGCAACTGCACTTTCGGGAATTTCCCCAGAGAAATGAAGGCTTATGTTCGCACGAATGTTTATAGCAGTTTTATTCATAATAGCCAGGAACTGGAAACAACCCGGATGTCCTTCAGTGGGTAAACGGTTAAACCAACTGCGGCACCTCCACATCATGGAATACTACTCAGCAGCCACAACAGAAGTGAGCTATTGATACAGCAACAACCCGGATGAACTTGAGGAAATTATGCTGATTGAAAGAAAAAAGTCAATTTCAGAAGATTATGTACTGAATGACTGGCTATATTTATATGACATTCTTTTCTTTTTAAAAAAAATGTATTTTATTGATTTTTCACAGAGAAGAAGGGAGAGGGATAGGGAGTTAAAAACATTGATCAGCTGCCTCATGCACGCCTCCCCCCCCCCCCCCCCGGGGATGTGCCCGCAGCCAAGTTACATGCCCTTGACCAGAATTGAACCCAGGACCCTTTAGTCTGCAGGCCGACGCTCTATCCACTGAGCCAAACCAGTTAAGGCTATATGACATTCTTGAAGTGACAGAATAGAAACAGAGAACAGAATAATAGTGTCAGGGATTAAGGAGTGGGTGGGCCAAGCACAGGAGAACATGGTTGTGACTACAAAAGGTACTGGCAACAGAGTGATCCTTGAGGTGATGGGAATGTTCTGTATTTTGACTGTATCAATGTCAGTATCTGGTTGTGATACTGAATTATAAGTTTTGCAAAATATTAACCTCTGGGGGAAATGGGGTAAAGGGCAGATGGGATGTCATTGCAATGTGAATCTACAAATATCTAAAATAAAAAAAGTTCAATAAAAAAGGCAACAACACCTGAAACTAATGTTGAATGTCAACTGTAATTGAAAAAAAAAAGGCAACAAAATGATAAACACAACATTTAAGATGTGGAGGAGGTGGATGGAATAGGGAGTAAATGAAAAGGTTTGTCCATGTTCTGTTTCTTGGGTTAGGGGATGGGTTTAGATATGTTTGTTACATTACTAATGAGCAAATAAGTAATAAATAACTAAAGGAAGTCCATTTATGAACCAATGATGACATAGTATAAGGAACTGAGAATAAAGGTTCATCTTAATTTTGTGGACTTCAGGTCTGATGAGCACATTTTAGGCCACCTTCTTACTCAAACCTAAGACTTTTTCTGCCCCAAACAAGCCAAGAGCACAGGCAGTTGAAGAGATTTCTTGAAGGAGTAGGAAAGGAGTTCCTGGGGGGAATACCAAAGCTGCTGTTCTCCTTCTAAGGAGATCTACGCCAAGCCATTGGAATGACAAGTGGAAATCGTTCATAGTTAACTCACTCAGCAGATGTGTGACCACTGTTGTGAGCCCAGCTCTGTGCCAGACACAATAAGAGGTCAGAGAATCCTCCAAGGAAATTATAAAGTAGTTGTAAGTGGTGGTAAGTCCGATAGGAAATGAGTGAAATTATTTTTTAAAGTGAGTCACAAATGACAAATGTCTTATTTCTTGTTTTAAAGAGAATAATGAGCAATCGCTTCAGATACTAGGCTATTAAAATTCCCATGGTTTACCACAATTTAGAGCTGCACTATATACTAGCATTGCACAACTAGTTAAAACACTGTTACTGTACTAGATGTCTTTCCCGAGAAAACAAAATTGAAGGGCAAAAAATAAAAGTGAATTACCTATTTTTGTGTGTGTGTGTATAGTATGCTACCTGAATTCTTCTATAAGTCATTAAGTGCGCTCACTTATTCGTTGATGGTATGTGCTGGACCTTCTTAGGCTGTAACTCTTCTACCCAAATGTCACTGGTCTCAATGTGAATGTTCATTATATATTTAACTTTTAAACCTTTAGTAAGTACATGCTCTGCCTGAGTTTGAACGCTAACTCTGCCATTTTTCTGGGTAACCTGGGCAAGTTCCTTAAGGTCTCCTCACTTCAGTGCCCTCATTTCTAGTGCTGGCTATTCCTACAGTGAGACACTTGGGTGGGGGATGGAGACAAAGTGATGAATAAGACATTGCTATGGCCCTCATGGGGTTTCTAATCTAGTAGGGGAGACAGATGTGTAGATGAAGCCTAGGCCACTAATATAGATAAGAACAGGATAAGACACACACCAAACTAATGACTAGAATTAGGAGTGATGATCACTCAATGTATCTGTCATGTTTGCATCCTTTGTCTTTTGTGTAAATGCATCATTAATACTTTTTTCCTTTTAAAATGCAGATACCTTTAATAGAAGTAATATGAACACCCAGTTTAACTCACAGCCTTCATCTTTCCTTGTAAGAGCCAGGGGAGAGGAAGGCTGACAAGTGGCAAGTTTGGATGGAGGAATGTGATGTGTTTTGAAGTAGGCTGCAGAGCCCAGGGCTCTTGGGTTGCCCATTCCTATTTGGAATCCTGAGCACCAGGGAGTAGATGTTTCTAGAAGGGAAGTTGCCAAAAAAAAACAACACTTGACATGTTGTTTTGGTCAGGTTCTCATCTTATATTTATCTGTTCCTCTTTTCTTTCTTCCCCTCCCCCATCTTTATCCAACAAATGACCCAAGAAACAAGTTCAATCCTCTGACCCCAAATTGTAGTCCTAAAATTGTAATCCTAATTGTGTTCCTTAATTAGCTAGTAGGATTTTCATACATTGCTAGCAGGACTATTAATTGCAAGGCCATTTTGCAATGTGTCAAATACCTTGAAAATATGTATATTCCTTTTGAATAGCAATTCCACTACTAGGAATTAAACTTAAGGCCACAGTCAGACAAGCATAGACATGTAAGGGCACAAGGATTGCTATGGACTGAACTGTGTCCTCTCCCCAAATTTATGTGTTGAAATCCTATCCCTAGATGTGACTATATCTGCAGATAGGGTCTTTAAGACCTAAAGGCAAATGAGGTCATAACAGTGAGGCCCTAGCCCAATAGAATGTGGCCTCATAAGAAGACAAAGATATCTCCCTCTCTCTCTCTTTCTTTCTCCACCTCCTCGCCCCCCACCCCAGCCCCCACCACCACCATGTGAGGACACAGTGAGAAGGTGGCCATCTACAAGCCAGGAAGGGAGTCTTCACCAGAAACCAAATTGGTGGTCACCTTGATCTTGGACTTTCCAGCTTCTAGAATTGTAAGAAATTTCTCACATAAGCTACCACCTAGTCTGTGGTATTTTGTTATGGCAGCCTATGCTACCAAATACAAGGATATTTATAACAATTTTGTCTACACATATAGAAAAATTGAAAACAACAGAGTAATAGACACTTAGATCAGCTATGGTGTAGCTCTACATTGGAATACCATATATTTATAATATTTCTTTATTGATTTCAGAGAGGAAAGGAGAGGGGGAGAGAGACAGAAACATAAATGATGAGAATCATTGGTTGGCTTCCTCCTGCACACCCCTCACTGGGGATTGAGCCTGCAACCGGGCATGTGCCCTTGACTGGAATCAAATCTCGGACCCTTTAATCTGCAGGCCGACGCGCTCTCTATCCACTGAGCCAAATCGGCTAGGACATATTTAAAATGATAATATAGATGCTTATTTATTGTTATGGAAAGCGGTTTATGTGATATTTTAAGTGAAAAAGAACATGCTAAAGTATGATTTCATGCATATAAATATATGAATGTGTGTATGTACTTGCATTAAAAATGTAGGAAAGAAACATGTGTATAAGTCAGTGTTCGCCAGAGAAACAGAACCAATATGATATCTGTCTATCTATCTATCTATCTATCTATCTATCTATCTATCTATCTATCTGTCTGTCTATCCATCTGTCTATCTAGGGATTTATTAGAAGTACTGACTGATGATTATAGAAGCTGATGGGTCCCTCAGTCGGTCGTCTGAAATCTGATGGTATAATTCTGTCTGAGTCCAGAGGCCTGAGAGCCAGGAAGGGACCCCTGGTATAAATCCCAGAGTCCAAAGGACTGAATACCAGGAGCTCCAATGTCCCAGGGCAGGAGAAAATGGATGTCCCAGCTCGAGAGGAGAGGGATTTCCCCTTCATTTGCCTTCTTGTTCTTTTGGGGCCTTCCATGAATTGGGTGAGGCCCACTCATGTGAGTAAGGGTTATTTTCTTTCCTCTCTCTACAGAACAAAATGCTAATATCTTCCAGAAACACCCTCACGAACACGCCCAGAAATAATATTTTTTTAATATTGATTTTTTAATTAATATTACACAAAGTTTTACAAAGATTAGTACATATATCTCTTTTTCCCCCTGCCCTTCCCCCAGCTTCCCCTACCCCCCAGTGTTTTGTGTCCATTGGCTATGCTTAAATGCATGCACCAAAATCCCTTGGCTGATCTGTTACGCCGCCCCCACAACGTCCCTGTCCTTGTTGCTGTAATTTGACAGTCTGTTTGATGTTGCTCTGCCTCTGTATCTATTTCTGTTCACCAGTTTATAATGGTTATTATTATCCATAGATGAGTGAGGACATGTGGTATTTTTCTTTCATTGACTGGCTTATTTCACTTAGCATTATGTTCTCCAGCTCCATCCATGCTGCTGTAAATGCTAAGAACTCCTTCCTTTTTACAGCAGCATAGTATTCCATTGTGTAGATGTACCACAGTTTTCTAATCCATTCATCTGTTGATGGGCACTTAGGCTGTTTCCATATTTTAGCTATGGCAAATTGTGCTGCTATGAACATAGGGATGCATGTGTCCTTTCTGATTGGTGTTTCTGGTTTCTTAGGATATATTCCC
>PVJC01020604.1:0-29057 GCA_004026665.1 Murina feae
AAACTCAAAATAGGTATAAACAATATATATTCAATATGTGCAATTTTTTGCATATTAAAAATACCTTAATAAAATTGAAAAATGAAATAAATATATTTTTAAATTTTAAAATAAGGGTTTGTAACTGTTAAAAATTAAAGGGCATTAAAGAGATATGATACCTAATTGTAATGTACAATTAATGTCCTTCTATAAAGGAGATTGTTGCAACATTTACCACAGTTGGTATAAAGTCTGTTGATTAGATAACAGTACTATATCATTGTAAAGTATTAAAAATGTGTGTGGGTCTACATTTGGGTCTTAAGTGAAGGATTAAAATAATTTTTCTTGATCTAGCAGTTAGACCAAAATTCGATTGATTGATTGATTGATTGACTTTATTTTTTAAAATACTATGTAAATTTTACCCTTTTCTTATTATGTGAAATAGTTATCTATTGCTATGAAAAAATTACCATAAAACGTAGTAGCTTAAGACAACAAGAAATATTTTAAATCTCAGAGTTTCTCAGAGTTAAGAATTTGAGAGCAGTTGAGCTGGGTGTCTCTGCTTTGGGGTCTCTCATGATGATGCAGTCAAATGGTGACTGGGGCTGTAGCCTTGGACTTGGACTGGAGAATCCTTTTCTGAAATAATTTATTCACATGCCTGATATACTGGTGCTGGATGATGGTGGGAAACAGTTACTGGCCAGGTTGTCCTGTCCAAAAGACTGCTTGAGTATCCTCACAAGTTGGCTGACCTCCTCCAGAATGACTGGAGAGAGAGAAAGAGAGAGAGAGAGAGAGAGAGAGAGAGAGAGAGAGAGAGAGAGAGAGACCTAGTAGAAATGATGCTTTTAGCAGCCTAGCCTCAGAAGTCACTTGGAATCCCTTTCACTACATTCTATTCATCAGAAGCAAATCACTAAATCTTGCTTTTTCCTTTGAATAAGAGGCAGATGGCATTTTATGTAAAGGCCTATTGAATAGACTAACTTGATAAGAAAACTAGTTAGAACATGGACTCCACCTTTCAAAGGAAAGAAGGTCAAGGAATTTGTAGAAATTTTTTAAACTACCACAATATGTATTTAGTTTACAAGTTGAAATATTTTATTTGAACAACCAAAAAAATCTTTTAAAATATGCTTTTATTTATTTCATTTTAGAGGGAGAAAAAGGGAAATATAGAGAGAAGCATAGATGTGAGAAACATCAATTGGTTGCCTCCTGTGTGCTCCCTGACCGGGGACGGAACCTCATACCTGGGCATGTGCCCTGACAGAGAATCAAACCAGTGACCTTTCAGTGCATGGGACAATGCTCAATGGACTGAGCCACACTGGCCAGGGCTGGAAAAAAAAATCTTGATATTAAGTATAGTTCTAGTCCTCATAGAATTTGTGTAATTCAAATATCTCTAAACATACTTACTTGGATTATGGACAAAAGAGGAAAATGCAGAAGAAGTTGTTTGCAAGATTTTAAATATAAAGTGACCAGAATTTCCAGATGACGTCTGATGTTTAAAATGAGACAGAAAAAGATCCTTGCAAAATACTCTGCACAAACCCACCAAACCTCAGTGGCTTTTGAGTCTTTTCTATTCTGGACTCACCCTTGTATGATTTCTCTACTCATTCTACTACATATCACATTTTGCTAAATTTTAATGATATAAATATTTAGTTCATTGTGTATCAACCAGCCTTTGCTGCTGACTTAGTGGGACCTTAAAATAAAAACAACTTATTATTACTCACACTTCTGTGGGAGGCTTGGCAGATCTGTCTGGGGTTGTTAAGCTGAGGACTGGCTGGTCTAGTTTGGCTTCACTCAGATGTTTGGGCATCAAATGGGCAGTATGACCAGGATATTTGAGCCTCTCTCTACACAATTTTTTAGTAGAGAATGGAATGTTAAGAGCCTCTCTCTCTGTTCTCTGTCCTGGAAGCAAGCCCAAGCTTTTCTATTTGGAGTGCCTGCATTAGTCAGGATTCTCTAGAGAAACAGAACCAATAGAATATATGTAGATAATATGAGATTTAATAGAGGCTCAGTGCACGAATTCATGCACAGGTGGAGACCCTCAGCCTGGCAACTGGTCAGGGTTGATTGGGGCCAGTCAGCCAGGGGGAGAGACCACAGAATGTTGGCTGGCCTGAGTGGTGGGAAGTTGGCTATGGGAATGTACTGGCCACCATGGGGCAGCTCCTGCATTGAGCATCTGCCCCCTGGTAGTCAGTGGGCATCATAGTGACCAGTCATTCAGTTGACTGGTCATAATGGTCACTTAAGCTTTTATATATATATAGATTATAGGAATTGACTCACATGGTTATGGAGGCTCTGTAGTCCCACAATCTACTATCTGCAAGCTGGAGAACCACAAAAACTGATGAAGTAATTCATTCTGAATTGGAAGGCCTAGGAGAAAGAGTGGGAGAAAGTGTGGTGGTGGTGTTTGATGGTGTAATTCCCAATAATCCTCAGAACCAGAAGTAGGAAGAGGTGAGTGCATAGATGAGTGTCTCCGCTCAAGAAGAGAGAGAGAAAATTTGCCCTTCCTCTGCCTTTTGGTTCTAATCAGATCTTCAAGAGTTGAATGTTTCCCATCCACATTGGAGAGGGCCATCTGCTCCTATCGTATGGAAACACCCTCACAATTACAACCAGAAGTAATGCTTTACCTGCAATCTGAGCATCCCTTAGCCCCACCAAGTTGCACATACAATCAAGCATCATAGGCCCCAATATACAAAGACTTATCATGACTCTGCTTGAGTTATGTTAGCTAATGTTCCATTGGCCACAGCAAGTCACATGGGCTAGAGTCAACTGGTAGAGAAATAAAGTTCACTGCTTGAGAGAACTAGAAATCACATTGCAAACAGATGTACATATAGGAAAGGGGGGAGGTTTACATTATCTACTGTACGTTGTTTCTCACTTAGTTATTATTACAATTTTTTTTTTTTTACTTTTAGCACTCCAAAATTTAGTGAATACCTTCAGTAATCAATGTGACTGGAACACTACAGAGCATGGCAATTCAAGCGTTATCCCTTGACTTGGTAACTGCCACGACTTTTCTCTGAGTTTCCTGAGAATGAACGGTTACTATTTTCTGGCAGTGCCCTTTCCTCTATGTCTTCTCTATTATACAATAAGCAGACAGGTGAGCTAGTAATGGGCTTGGTTATTTTCCATCAAGTGATCCATGCTTCTTGGCTTCCTTTACCTGCTGGAATTAATAAGTCCACAAGTTTCCTACCTTTAAGAATTTATCGCATAACATGTACTCCATTTTTTCACTTTCTTGATGATGTGACAATACTGGCAAGCACATATGCACACTAGTTATTTAAGTGCTTTGTAGCTTATTAATGAGATTGTACTGGGCTCCATTTGAGATTTTAATTATGTTATTTTTCCCTTTTGCTTCCAGCTTGTTTTGGCTAATAAAATTACCCACAGCTGCTTCAGACTGGTCATTCCTTCTGGGAGGAAAACCATATGGAATGCTTAGAACAGGTGTGTGGTACTTGACCAGCTTCATCAGTTTAAACGAGTTTGACCTGTAGCACCTGATGTTGGTGCACCAGCTTACAGATGTGCAAGAACTGGAAAATCGCCTCTTTTATATTACATGGACTAATGGGCAATGCTAAAAACATTTTCTTTCATGTAAGACTTTTCTCAGTTAGTGTGTGATCATTGTGTAGTAAATTTGGAAATATTGAGAGTATTTAAATTGGTCGCTAAGTAAAGGAAGAAAACAACAGGTCCCTCAGCCCTTGGGCATGTTACCCTGTCAACCAAGGAGAAAGGACGAGAATTGTTATTGTCCAAGAAAACCTGCAGTAATGAGTTTTTACACCCTTAAAAGAAGCACTTGGAGGAACTGGAGATTATCCAAAGAAAGGTAATTGGAGGGGGCCGGGGGCCGAATTAATGCTGGGTGCTTTCCGAGAAGTTAAGGCTAACTTAACCTAGAGGGGAAAATAAGTCTGAGGGTTTTCTACATTAATGAATTGAAATTATAAAGAAAATGTTGAGCAGCTGTTCTCTAATGCTATAGAGCCTGAATTAAAAAATAAAATCTTGACAGGCAACAATAGATGGATATATCAGTGAAACATAACCTCAAAAATCTAGACTCTGAGGAGTGTTCATCAGTGAATAGTGCCAAATCCACTTAGGAAATCTCCAAGAATAAAATAAAAAAATCAACTTTCTGAGTTCTATAGCTTATACTTCAGTGCTGGGGGGGGAGGGGTCACTGGGCTCCTCCTTGATATTTTGTTCAACATAGTAGATTGCCGAGCCTCTACTATGTGTCAGACATTATGAGTGTGAGCATATAAAGAAGGCTTGGTCCCAAGTCTCAGGCTGCCTTCTAGAGCTAGAATGTCTCCCGCACTCCAGTTCTGTGCTCTGTACCCAAGGATGTCTAATCTTCTGATCAAACGTGTCTTCGCATTCTTGGCTAGAATACAGTTTCAGGGACATGTGTGTTAATGTTCAAATGAAAAGTATGTAGAAAATTACTTGCCAGGCTCTGGCCTATGGGCATGTTGGAGTTTGTCTCCTTCAAAGAAATACAGAGAAAAATAGACGGTCTATGTTTCCCTCTCCCTGAAATCCCACTGAAGCAGAATAGACTATCTTATATCCATGGCTGCTCATTTCCATTCATTTAAAACCCTGACCTTTGGAAATCACAACCGCTGATTCCTTGACCAGGGATATCATTTGGTTTCTAACTCTGGCCTGCAGACCTACAGGTATTGTTTGGCCCTGGGAAGCTTGAGTGAGAGAGAATGAGTGGACATAGGTACATCTATAACCTTTTATTTGGCCCAAATTTCCTAGGCAAAAAATGCAAGCTTAACGATGAGACTGTTGATAGCAAATCATTAGGATTAGATAAATCTGCCACTCCAAAAACACATCCTGTCATCTGTTAAATAAGTGGAACCACCATCTATTTTTTATCAGTGTGATGGGGAAAATAATTCTGTCACAAATGCACACCAAAGAAGTACTCAAGAACAAGTTGTAAATTCAAAAAGAGATGTTGCAATATTTTCCCCAAGCTTTTGATAAGAATCCAAATTTTATTAAGCTTCTTTACAGACTTTTATCCAAAATCCTCATACAATTAATATATTATTATAGAATATAGTATAATGTATTAGTGAAAATATGTTTTTAAGTGGTTGAAGTTTATCCTTTAAAAACGCTGAAAAGTGGACATACTGTAAAACATTTTGTTCAAGAATATCAATATCTTTCTTCAAAATATTATGCAAGAAATTCTTTTTCTGACTTTTAAATGAAGACAGATGATTTCATTTTAATTCAGCAGCATTTATCAAATATTTACCAAGTGACCACAAGAAATCGGTGGGTCAATACTATGTGAAATGTAAGGATAAGCATAAGGCCAGTTCTTTACTCTCAGGTAGTTTATAGTCTAACAGAGTAGCTACAGAGTTTCTATGAAACTCAGTACAATAAGAGCACAATAAAAGCCACACATTAGGACTCAGCATTGCAAATGACTAAAATTGGCTTAAGGGGGGAAAAAGTTTTGGGAAGGAAAGTATATTGCTTCACAAACTGCAAATTCCACAGGTATTAGTAATTCCAGACCAGCTGGGTCCAGTCAATCCAACCCTGTTGACAGAAATCTGTCTTTGGTTAGTTCTTAGCTCACCTTGGCTCAGCATTGGCTTGATTTTCAGGCAGCCTCTCATCTGTGGTGGCAAAATAACCAATGTAAGTTCCACCCTTATATTCTACCACATGCTCAAATCCAGAGATAAGCAAACCGCTTTCCAGGCCTTGCAATAGATTTGGGCTAGTGTCATTGATTTGTTCAGTCATTTAACAAATGTTAAGCACATACCGAACATTAGATAGTTCTGGGCTTAAGAGATACGGAAGTGAACAAAATAGGCAAAGTTTCTACCTTCAAGGGACTCCTATGCTAATGGAGAAAATATACATTACACAAATAAAGAGATACATATGTAAATTACTTAGAAGAAATACAAAGACAATTGAATCAGGATCAGAGATAAAAAGGAACTCACCTGCCCAGTTTGTGTCGCCTTGAGGCATTTCCTGAGACTTTGGGGCCAGCTTGGAACACATGATCATCTCTGTAGCAAGAGAAATGCCCTCAATACCACTCACATCATCCAGGAGAACATGAAATAAAGAGCTCCCCCCAAGAAAAACTCAAAGTGTTGTTATAAGGAGACAGGGTTTCTCAACTTACTAAATAACCAGAGCCCACTGGATCATAAGAAAGGTTGATGTAAAACCTCAGGGGCATGAAACAGTTTCTGTGGAGTGGAGATTAAGAAGATGTGTGGCCCAGGTTTGAATGCCACTTGTGAAAGGGCCTTGAAGTAGCTGAGTTTTACACAGATTAGCAAGAAAGGTAGAGTGACAGAAAAGGAACCATGAGAAGAGTGTGGTGTCCACAGGAGTGTATGCACAGAGGTAACGAGCATGAGGCTGTAAATTAAGATGTGGCTGCATCTGGAAAAGCCTTGCCGTGTTCCATGGGAAGGCCAAGGGGAGACATTGAAGAGTTTGGGTGGAGAATAATATTGCTGAGATCTGCCTCAGGAAGTTAAATTTACAACAGTGCACAGGTTTTGGCTTAAAGGGAAAGCTAGACAAAGCAGAAAGTTACTTTGGAAACATATTGCAATGGTCGAGTGAAACAGGAATTTTCAGGGGTGAAAAAGACAGGTTTCAGGAAATTATAGAAATTAAGAGGACCATGAAAGAATCACAGGACTTCAGAGCAGCAGAAGGTATATTTCCATAGAATAGGGGAGCTGAAAAGCTGTAACAGGTACATTTCCATAGAATGAGGGAGCTGGGAACAGCAAAGGGTCTATATTTACAAAATAAAGAGGAGGAAGCCCTTGGTCCAGGAGGAGAAGAAGAAAGCCCAGAGGGAATAGGAAAACAATAGGGAAGGAGGGGAGGAGAACCTCATATATCCCATGTGAGACTCAACCTTTGAGCCCAGGAGTTACTATAGTAACCAGTCCAAGGGAATAGTGACCAATCAGAGGGGATATCAAGGCACCAAAATCTGCAAGCTTTATAAGCCATAGGGAAAAGGAACTCAGTGGGACCTTTTCCCACTCACCAGATGAGAGTCTGTACTTTTTCTACAATAAATTTCTACCTTTGCTATACCACCTTCTGTCCGTGGATTCATTCTTCAACTCTGGAGGGCAAAAAAATATGGGTTCTAGTCCAAAAATTCTGTATCACAGCTGAGGGTTATGAGAGTCTTAACTATGATGTTGTCAGGATTAAGAGAGAAGGAATCATAGGTAGTTTTAATGTTTCAAGCCTGGGTCACTGGAGGAATAGCGCTGCCATTGTCAGAATACAAAAAACAGGAGTGAGGACTGAATTGGACAAAGAGGTTGGAAGAAAACTGGCAACATAGTATATTGACCTAGAGGTTCTGCCAGAACTAAAGTATGTATTAAAATGACAGTGAAAAATTCTATTTGGGACTTAGGGAAAGGTTGGGGCTGGTGATTTAGATATAGTAGTTACCTGGCTGAACTGATAATTAAAGCCACCAGAATGGGATGAAATCCCTGGTTGTTTCTTCTCAGGCTCCTTTTCAGCCTCTCATTTCCCCAAGCTTTAAATGTTGAAATGTTCCAAGACTCAGACTTTGTAACTCTTCCCATGTCTAACCACATATTGATGACCTCATTCAAGTCCCAGAGTTTTAAGTACTATCGTTTTTATGAGTCCACACCACTTCCCTGAATACCAGGCTAATATCTTCAGCTGCCTACTCAATCCCTCCCTATGGATATCAAATAGGTCTCAAAAAGATGCTCAACATCATTAATCATTAAGGAAATACAAATCAAAACCACAATGAGATACCACCTCACACCCAGTAGGATGGCTATGAAAACACACACACACACACCCACACACACACACATGAACCAAACAAAATAAAACATATAATACAAGTGTTGGTGAGGATGTGAAGAAGTTGATATCCTTATATATCGCTGGTGGGAATATAAAATGGTGCAGCCACTGTGGAAAGTGCTCCTCATCTGCCAGTCCTCCTCATCTCAGCAAATGGCAACTCCTTTTTTTCCAGTTGTTCAGACTAAGAAAATTAGTTATTCCTCATTCTTCTTTTTCTAATATAAAACATATAATCATCATCAAATTCTATCATGTGTTGTATAGCCTATCCTAGATATTCATATAAAGTGAATCATGCAGTAGGTGGCATTTTGTGTCTGTCTTCTTTCACTCAAAGTAATGTTTTCAAAGTCTATCTGTGGGGCAGCATGGGACTCAGTTGAAAAGTCTGTGAGGAGGATTCTTCAAAAGGTCAGGGGCCTCTTAGGGGGACCTTGCCATAGGCAGCAGTCCTTGCCTTGACTTTTCCAAACAAGTCCAAGCATCTGGGTGTTTTACTGGAGTTTCTGTATTTAGTCTTTAAACCTGACCTTGTAGAAGCATCCACTTTCTCAAGGATTCTTACCCTGCTGATTGTATCCAGAGGCTAATTTTAGTTCAAGCTGTTGTTACAATAAAAGCCTAATGAGGCGGGCAATTGAGGCTGTTTTGGTTTCTAAAGCCAAACAGTCCCTTAGCCTTCTCTTTCACAGGAATGTGTGTCATAGTAATCTATTCATCCATCACTTGGGGTCTGCTAGTCAGCCCCGGCATCTATCCACACTGTAGCATGTATCACTATTTCACTCCTTTTTGTGGCTAAATAATATTTAATTGTATCATATTTTCTTCATCCATTTATCCATTAATCGCCTTTGGCTATTGTAAATAAAGATATGCACATTCACGTATAAGTTTTTTTTGAACACCTGTTTTCAATTGTTTAGGTATACATCTGGGAATGGAATTGATGGATCATATGTTAATTCTATATTTAACTTTTTGAGAAATTGCCAAACTATTTTCCATATTGCACCACTCTATATTCTCACCAGCTGTATACAAGGATAACAATTTCTCCACATCCTTACCAATACTTGCTATTATATGATTTATTTGGTCTTGTTTGATTGTATGTGTTTTTCATAGCCATCCTAGTAGGTGTGAGGTGGTATCTCATTGTGGTTTTGATTTGGATTTCCTTAATGACTAATGATGTTGAGCATCTTTTATGTGTATGTTGGACATTTGTATATCTTTTCTGGAAAATGGTCTATTTCAGGTTTTTTTTCCAATTTTTTAACTAGGTATTTGTCTTTTACATTATTAAGTTGTAAGAGTTGTTTTTTAAAATATATTATATTGATTTTTTTACAGAGAGGAAGGGAAAGGGATAGAGAGTTAGAAACATCAATGAGAGAGAAACATTAATCAGCTGCCTCTTGTACACTCCCTACTGGGATGTGCCTGCAACCGAAGTACATGCCCTTGACCAGAATTGAACCTGGCACTCTTCAATCTACAGGCTGATGCTCTATCCACTCATCCAAACCAGTTAGGGCAAGTTGTAAGAGTTTTTTTTATGTATTTTGCACGCTAAATCCTTATCAAATATATGATTTGCAAATATTTTCTCCCATTCTTTAGATCAGGGGTCCTCAAACTATGGCCCTCAGGCCACATGCGGCCCACCGAGGACATTTATCCGGCCCACCGGGTGTTTTTGCTGCCTTATTTTTTTACTTCAAAATAAGATATGTGCAGTGTGCATAGGAATTTGTTCATAGTTCGGTCCTCCAACGGTCTGAGGGACAGTGAACTGGCCCCCTGTTTAAAAAGTTTGAGGATCCCTGCTTTAGATTGTATTTTGACTTTCTTGATAATGTCCCTTGATGTATGAGAATTCTTAATTTTTATGAAATTCAATCTATTTTTCTTTTGTTGCTTATTCTTTTGGCGTCATATCTAAGAATCCCTTGCTAATGCCAAGGTTATGAAAATTCACTCCTATATTTTCTTCTAACAGTTTTGTAGTTTTAACGCTCATATTTTAGTTCTTTGTCCCATTTTGAGTTAATTTTTATATATTGTAAGGTAGGAGCAAACATTCCATATTTTTTTAATTTACTGATAATTATTTTCTGCGTCTAACACTTGAATGTAATCTCTATCAGGGGAGGAAAGCGTTTTGTTCACTACTCTATTGTTACCCTGACCAATAGCCATTTGCACATAGTAGAAGAACATTACCTGTCAAATAAAAAATTAATTAGTCAAAGACTGTTCCAAAGAGAGACAGTTAAGATGATCTTGTATCAATATATTACTATTTAAAAAGTTATCTGATAAAAAAAGTTCAATAAAATTTACCACAGTTTCATAACAATCTAATCTAATCTAATCTAATCTAATCAAAGAGTAATATGCAAATTGACCCCCACTCCATTATACCTAAGACACACCAGCCAGCCAAACCACGCCCACCAGCCAATCAGAGCTTCTGTATGCAAATTAACCCAGCCAAGATGGCAGCCGACAGCCATGGAGCTAGAGCAAATAGGAGGCTTCCGTTGCACCAGTGACGGAGGAAACTGCCTGCCTAGGCCACTCAAGGCAACAAAGTTTCAATTATAGAAGCCATGGAGCTGAAGCAAATAGGAGGCTTCGTTGCCTGCCTAGGCCTTCGCTCAAGGCAACAAAGTTTCAATTATAGAAGATAAATAAACTTCAGAAACCTGATTCCAGCCAGCCTTGCTGGGATATTGTGTCAATGGGAGCTGTGGGCAGCCTGGAAACTACCCCTAGCCCCTCACCCAGGCTGGCCAGGCACGCCAGCAGGTGGACATTCCCTGAGGGGTCCCAGACTGCAAGAGGGCACAGGCTGGGCTGAGAGACTCCCCCCAGCCCTGAGTGCACAAACTCTATTATCTTAGTTGTGTATGGATAATGTCCTCAAAAATGAGGTGGATATATGCCCTTTCCCAAAACATAAGGAGGGAGTACCAGAAAACCTCATTTTTATAGTATCAACTTTTAGTACTACTATTGTCAACCCGGATAAAAGATAAATCAAGCTTAACCATTTAGTCTAAACCAAGGCTGATAATCTTTCCTGACCACAGCCATGTGGTTGGTTCCAGTCTATTGTGACCCTAACTGGTGGGTGATAAGTCAAAGCAATTGATAAACATTTTAAATGTTCCATGCAGCTAACCTTCGGAACACAATTGTTGGAGGAGAGTTTTCAAAAGAATTAGCAAGAAACAAAAGATGAACCGGTTTGGCTCAGTGGATAGAGCGTCGGCCTGCGAACTAAAAAGTCCCAGGTTCGATTCCAGTCAAGGGCATGTACCTTGGTTGCGGGCATATCCCCATTAAGAGGTGTGCAGGAGGCAGCTGATCGATGTTTCTCTCTCACTGATGTTTCTAACTCTCTATCTCTCTCCCTTCCTCTCTGTAAAAAATCAATAAAATATATTGTTTAAAAAACAAAACAAAAGATGAAACCAAAATCTAACCAAAATAATCCAACTTTTAAATTACTGCTAGAATTTCAATTAATGCAGATACCCATAAAATATTTCATTTATCCCATTTTCTATGGAAAACCTCAAGCAATTTTGTTGGCTCTAGGTAACTGACTCGTTGACTCAGTGAAAAACATCTAGGCCTCTACTTTCTGTACATGGTGGTACAACCTAATACATTTGGAAGCAAAATGGACTCCAACTCAGCAATAAAACTAATTATTACAAGCACTATGTGTTCAAAATCTAAATGAATCATGAAAGTGATCAATAAAGCATAAAGAGTTCCAGCTACACAAATTAACTCAATATCCATGTGGGCAATCCTCCTTTAGAGTTAAGAAAACAAAAGCAGCTCACAGATTTTACTAAAATTAAGTTACTTTAGTTATAAAACATCTGGTTCTGTTCTGAATCAAAACCACTTCATTGAAATTTTGTCAGAAGTCCTGCTTTATATTTAGATATGTGTATATGGAGATGGGAGAATTATTGCAAACTACAAACTTAGAATCAGTGGGATAAAAATTGTTTTCTTTAAAAATAGTTTTCTAGCTCTGGCTGGTGTGGTTTCCCCTCCCTCAACCCTCACCTCTCATGCAGGGAAGGGTCAAGGATTTGATTCCTGCTCAAAGGCACCTACTTGGGTTGCACATTTGATACCCAGCCCCAGTCCGGTGTATGTGGGAGGCAACCAAGTGATGTGTCTCTCTCACATCAATGCTTCTTTCTCTCTCTCTCTCTCTCTCTCTCTCTCTCTCTCTCTCTCTCTCATTTCTTCCTCTCTCTCTCTTCCACTTTCTCTAAAAATCAATAGAAAAAATATCCTCCAGTGAGCATTTACAAAAATATATAAATAAAAAATAAAAATGGTTTTCTAAAAAAGTTATTGCCTCAGAAAATAATAATAAAACCCTCCATCTTATCAAATCATATCAGTTATGTCTCCTCTGATTCACAATCATCCATTTCTGGTAACTATAAAGACAGTTCAAAGTTTAACTCCCTTTCAAGGCA
The DNA here is from genome assembly GCA_004026665.1 of Murina feae. NCBI lineage: Eukaryota > Metazoa > Chordata > Mammalia > Chiroptera > Vespertilionidae > Murina > Murina feae. The sequence continues at coordinate 12,513 of PVJC01020604.1, forward strand.
CCTCTTTTCCTTCCCAAGATGGTGTCTGGATGTGAGAGGGAGTTGGCCATGTCTCATGCCCTTGTACTCTGCTTCCTTCTTGCTGTGCCATCTCACTAGCCTATGGGGAGCAAGCAGCCCCCTGGCTGCAGTACTGAAGTGGCTGTAGTTTAACTTGTTTACTTCATTCTCTCCCGAGACACTTAGCCCCTCACCTGCTGTCCAGGAGCCCTCTTCTTTTCTCATTGGGGTTTAAAATTTCCTGTGGTTTGGCTATGATTCCCATTTAATCCCCAACATTAACATCCTCTTTCTACATTCCTTACTGGGGATATGTGGAAATTTTTCAAGTCCTTTCCGTCACACATGGAAAGGAGACTCATGAGAATTATTTCAGGCCCCTTATTGTCTAAACATCCCATGAAACCATTTCTGTTCTGTGATAAGAAGATAGCCAAAGATGCCATATTCATAATTCAGATTGTACAACTTCAAGGGCACAAGTGAGATAGACTGTAATTTTACTAATATTCCCTGAAGTTGTGTCGCACTCACAGAAGACTGTGACCCATTGTGACAGTCTTCATCCCAAATTCCTGAGAAGAAAGAAAACACAAAATATTTTTGACTTCCATCTCAATTACATGTTGTTTTCCTCTCTCTGATCTTTCTTTAAACATCTTCTAGGGCCAACGCCAAAGAGAGTCTTTGAACCACCCAGATAAAAACTTCTTGCCAGTTCTTTAATACTTCTGTGCTTTTATATCCATAAAAACAAAAAGGCTCTTCCCCTGTACTTGGTTAAGAATTTTTCTTAAATCATGTCATGTAATCTCCATACATCTAATCTAATAAAAGTGTAATATTGAAATTAACCATTTCTCTGGGATGCCTAAGCCACGCCCACCAGCCAAAGCCACACCCACCAGCCTATCAGAGCGGCTGTATGCAAATTAATCCAGCCAAGATGAAGGCCGGCAGCCATGGAGAGAGCAGCGGTGGGTGAGGCATGGGTGGCGGCGGGCAGCAGCGCAGGCGGGACAGGTGGTGGCAGGTGCAGTGCGGGCAGTGGCAGTGTCAGCGGCGGCGGGGTCCAAGGCGTGCAGGGACCCGGCTTGTGGGGCGGGCCAGCCCCGCACCCCAGTGGCTGCGTGCCCCCATTGGCTGGCGGCTGGGGAAGGAGGCACACCCCAGCGGCTGCGAGCTCCACGTTGGCTGGTGCTGCTGCCTCTGGGGTCTGAGGTGCATGGGGACCCAGCCTGCCAGGGAGGGCAGTTGTGAGGGACCCAGGCCTTCAGGGGAAGGCAATTGGCGGTATCCAGGCCTGAAGGGGAGGATAGTTGGGGGGACCAGGCTGGTTGGGGTGGACAGTAGGGGGTGACCAGGCTGGCAGAGGGCTGTTGATGGGGACCCAGGCCTGCAGGGGAGGAAAGTTGGGGGGGACCATCCTGGCATGGGGAGGTCAGTTAAGGGCAATTAGGCCAGCACAGGAGCAGTTAGGCATTTATCAAGTTGACAGGGGAGTGGTTAGGGGCAATTGGCAGGTGAGAGGTTGGGAGCCAGCAGTCCTGGATTATGAAAGGGATGCCCAACTGCCCGTTTAGCTGGGATCAGGCTTAAATGGGCAGTCAGACATCCCTCAAGGGGTCCTTGATTGGAAAGGGTGCAGATTGGTCTGAGTGACACCACCACCACCTCCACCCCCACTCCATGCACTAATTTCATGCACCGGGCCTCTAGTATGTTTTATAATGAGACACTAAGATCGCTAAGTTTTGCTCCTGCTATATACATACAAATTTTTGGAATTTTGAATACCATTGTCTTTCTCAATAAAGCTTCATGTTGTTCTTTAATTTTTTTAAAATATGTTTTTATTTCAGAAATAAGAAGGGAGAGGGAGAGAGGAATAGAAACATCAATGATAAGAAAGAATCATTGATCAGCAGCCTTCTGCACCCCTACTTATCCCCCCACCCCTGGGGATCAAGCCTGAAACCTAGTTCATGGATTGACTCTCAACCACTGGGCCACACCAGCTGGACAAGAGAGCTTTGTTTTTTATCTCTTATCTCCTTAACTTAAAATTGCTTTTGAAACTTAAGCCTGAATAATAACTTCCTTGTTTTCTCTGAGTGGCCTATGGACTCTGGGGAAAGTGGAATCACAAAGCAAAATTGTTGATGAAATAGTAAAAACTAAAATAAAATAAAAAGGCAAATATTTTTTATAATATATATTTTAAAATATATATTATATTAGATTTAAACTTCTGAAGGACAGTGCTCATACAAATTCATTTTGGTATTACCTAAAGTACCTATGTAGGCCATTAATTAGTGTTTGAGTAAGCCTATGAATTAAAGAAATGTGTTCCTTTTTAAAAATATATTTTTTTATTGATTTCAGAGAGGAATGGAGAGGGAGAGAGAGTTAGAAACATCAGTGATGAGAGAGGATCGCTGATTGGCTACCTCCTGCATGCCCCACACTGGGGATTGAGCCCACAATATGGGCCTGTGTCCTGACTGGGAATCCAACTGTGACCTTTTGGTTCATAGATTGATGCTTAACCACTGAGCCATGCCAACCTGGAAAAGCTTATTCTTTCTTAATAAAATTCAGACCCTAATCTTAATAAAGATGGAATACATAAAGAAGGTACTTCTTAGTTAAATGCAACTATGTTAAACGGAACGTTAGTATGTACACCAATCAGAGCAGTTTTGGGATAAAGGCTAGAGAGAGAAATACTATGTGAAATCCAAAAGGTGAGAAAGACACTCAGTACCCAAGATTTGCTAATTCCAGAGAGAATGAGCAAAATTAGACAGAACTTAAAAAACAACTACGTACTTAATCTTCCTCGGATCTTGCTAGATCTCTAAGTAAACCAGGTGTTTGCAAGAGAATTGTACTGGAGACATGGTTAACAGGGAATCCTTTTTCTTTTCAACTCACCAAGCTTCTTTTCCTTAGAAAGTTTACACCATTTGCATAGCTCATTGTTATTCATCTTACAGGTCTTCCTCTCAAATTTTACCTCTTCTCAGATCCTTTTCTAACCACCTAATGCAACATGATTCCTACCTTCCTACACCCAAACTCTATAACTTTGTCATATCACCCATTTTTATTTTTTACGTGTACTCAATTTTCATGTACATGTTACTTGTTTACTGTGTTTCATTCCTCTTCAGCTCCTACACATATCAATTACCAGCTTGTCCTTGCTAATTTAATGTTTATGCTAGTTGTTTCATTCCGTAAAATGTGGACCACAATAATACCTGTTTCAAAGATCTGTTTAGAAGGCTTAAATGAGGTAACACAGGTAATACAATTAGGACAATACCTGGCACATTATAAACTTGAAAAACACCTATTGTTACATAAAAGAATGAACAGATGAATAAAGAGAAACCTGTTATTAACAGAGAACCATATCTTCCAAAAATCATATGCATTATATATTGTACAAAATCTTTATATCTCAAGCCAATTGCTCTTATTTATTCTTTCTCAGCTTAGAGTCTATTCTATACAAAATGACGACAAAGGCAAAACTGTAAAATTATTTCTGTTTCTGCAATAAAACAGGATCTCCCTCTGCAAACCACAGGTCTGGAGACCCTATCCTTCACTATTTCCCTCCTAGCCGCCATACTTTTGCTGCCTCAAATGGTAATGGCTCTGTTAATGACCCTACATGTTATCCTCACAGGCCTTTATAGGAATAATGAGTTAATGACAAGATGACTCACTTAATAGGAATTTCAGTACTTGTTTTATGAGATTCAGTGATGAAGGAAGTTTTAGTTTGTCCGGAGAGCCTTCTGGATGCCCCTCAAATACAGCACAAAGATGACTGCTCATAAAGTCGATCCAGACTAGACTGCTTGGAAAAAGTGAACACAATTCATGATAAACTGAAATGCCTTATCTAAAACTCAATACAAATCGTGTAATATCTTAATTTCATATACAAAATACTCCAAAAGCATACAGTTTTAATCTGAGATAATGTAGAAAATAATTTAAAAATGCAACAGGCTACCAGATTGACACAATTTAGTACAATCTGATGATGATGATTTGCTGAAGATAAATACTGCATATTTGTAATGACAGATTGAGAAGAAATTATGAAGAATCATTTACAAAATAGACTTATGATCCTGAGTCTGTTCAATCATCCTGTTCTAAAGTCTAGATTTAGAAATTCTCATAAAACAGTGCTTAAAATCATGATGGGAAGAAGAACATCTTTTGCTAGAAACAATAGAATATAAATATAAAAAAATAATTTTGTATTTCAGAAGTAATTAATTGCTAAAGGACAGAACAAAATAAAGTATAAAATATTTTCTTCACAAAATACATTACGTTTAATTTATTCTAGACACCAAATCTTTCAGATGCTATCTTTCTCTTAACCCATTAGAAGTCTAGAATAAAATGCTGCTTAATGGTATTGATGAGATCTTATAGTTGAATATTATTTTAGCTAATCTACTGAAACTCATCAAGGCAATCATTTTTCTCCTCTTCCCATTCTGATTCACTTTTATCCCTGACATGCTGGGTTTTCTCCTAGTTTGGCTAGCATCAAAAATAATGTATTGGCCATTTTTCTCACCTACGGAATTGAATGTATTCCAAAATATTTTGATAGACCCGGATATTTGAGTAATGTTCTTCAGTGTTTGACATGATAACTGGATATAGCCTTTGAGAAAACTTCAGTCATTTAGTAGATATGATTTCAGAGTATCTGTAGGCTTTTAATCTTCGTAATCCTTTTTCTAATATTTCCTTTTTTTTCGTCTTTCACTTCTTTCAAAGTACACCTATGGTTCCTGTGACTTCAAACTCCATTCTTTCTTCTGGAAATGTAACTTTATGTTTTCTAGAGAGCCATCTTCCTTCACCCCCAATTCTGTGATTCATTTCACAAGAATCCAAGCATAAGATCTAGGACACAAGACAGAGCCTTACAGCTCACTGTTAACAACACAAATTGAATTAGGGGAGCACACGTGATCCAGATATTACAAATGGCAGATTCCATGTGTTTGGCCAGAGTGTTTGGGTCAAGGATGGGCTCAGGACCAAGCAAGACAATGAAGTTCAACTCACAAGCTTTTAGTGAGGGTATTGGAATGGAGATTCTCTTTCCATTGGATTGGGTTGGTACAATGCAGCCTTGAATTGCTGAGGGCATCAAACCTTTCTGAGGGAGAAGCTACCTGAATAGGAGGCCACCACAGAGGAAATCACAGCCAAGAGATAAAGAGAGTCTGAATTCTGACCATATTATTTGAGCTCCTGTAGACCTCCTACCAAATTTTCATTATATATATAACTAATATTTCTTTTTCTACAGACTATTTCAGTTGGTTTTTATATCACTTAAAATAGAGAAATTTCTCTCAACGTATTTCTTCATTATTTTTTCAAAATGTCAGAAACTTGTGACATAATATTCAAGCAGATTAAAATGAAGGCCACTGAATTATTTCAACAGAAAGTAGTTTGAAAATTTTACCTGTTAATCCAGAGATTATTGAGGAAACAAATAAATTAACCTAGTGTCCATTGCTTCAGAGGAAGGTTATTATAACTATTAGTGACATGAGTGTAATTAAATAAGTAGTCATATATGATTAAGCCATGTGCATGTTCTTCAAGGATAGGCTCTCCACAAAACAAAACAAAATAATGCAGCAAGTTTTGAGTATTATAATTTCCAGATTTCAAAAATACATAGTTCTGTCAACTAATAATTCAGGTATATTTTCAATTCTCTGCTTATTCATTAAATAGATTTGTCAGAAAGCCCAGGTTATGATGTTATTATAAATATTTCAAAAATTGTCACCTCTCAAATATTTTTGGCTACCCTGGAATTGGAAAGTGAGCAACTTTGTAAAACTATCTGCATAATTTAAGTCAAGTATCCTAATTACTGATGCAGAGTGAGGTTTTCTATTATCATAACATCATAACAAGTTTAACTTTGGAAAATTCAATAACATCATGCAGTTTGAACAATATATTGTGAACCACGATTCCAGAAATCCAAAATTTGAATCTCCATAACTTCGCCCCCAACCATTTGAAGGGGTAATTTAGTGCTAATAGTTGCGATCATCATATTTCAAAGTCAAAGAGAAAATACTGTAAACAAAGCAGGAAAATATTTTTGGTGTGTAGTATAAATATGCAAACAATTATCTTAAAATGTAATCTTCATGTGACTTATTAAAGTAGATTACATTTTAATGTGCATTGCAATTTGCACATTATAGAGAGCACTCTATATGCAGCGTTAACTGTGTGACCAGCCTGACAACCTGCACAACTGAAGATATAAAAAAAGAAAAAAACCCTCCGCTATCTTTCTCTAAATGGATGTATTTGGTGTTGATAGTCAGATACAGTTTTCACCTTTATCCCAGCTTGTTTCTGACCCAGTGGGTTAGTGTTAATCACCACTGTAGGCACCAATAATTTCCCCATATGTGGAATTTGATAAGTTAGAGCACCCACTTCAATTCAAGAAGATTCCAGCTGACTATCCAGTTATCGCTATGGACAGCTTCAAGCACATCCATGGCTGGCCTTGTATTCTTAGCTTTATCAAGCGCTTTGCACTTTTTGTCTTTTATCTCTTAATTGAGACCTGACTGCCAGAAATGCCTATCTCTTCAACTGGGTTGCATTAAGTATTAACTTTAACTGCTTTGGGTACTTGAGGTACAGAAGAGGCGGGGGGTGGGAGGGGGGAGCCTTAAGAAGCTGTGTAGAGTGGAAAATCTTCCCAAATCTCTATTTATAAATTGTGTAAATGCTACATCGTTTTTAAAAAATAAATCTTTATCTCTTTCCCAGATTTATTTTTAAAAATTGTTTATATCACCAACTGGAGGAAAGTATGAATCCTCCATCCTCTTTAGCGGTAATAATAATCCAGCAATTCTGGTCAAAAGAGATAATATTTAGGAAGAGGAAATAATTCAGTAATAATAGATGAGAAATAACTTTATATTTCATTTCTCTGGACTTTCATTTCATGTCTATGGACTGACTCCTTTCTAAAGAGTACAGAAATGGGTTACTATTTGAGCTGAGAATGCACGGATTTGGGATAGCTTGTGTAGGTTACAAGTCTTGAAATTTCCTTTCCTAAATATTTCCTATTCTAAATATCATACCATTTGTACTATCGTGTGCACCTTATTGAGTGCTCTTCGTGTGCCCTTTTCATTTTTTTTATCCCAGGTTCCTGCATATAGTAGACAGTCAAGTAACCGTTCATTGAGGTAAACAACATTCACATTTGCAAGCCCTTCCTCTGACGCCTCTGTGTCCCTCTCTGAGAGATGTGTGATTCTGCCAGCACTGTGGCACTGTGGTAGGCGCTCCTCCACGAGTAATAAAATTAATACTGGGAAAATACATGTCATGAACAAAACAATAGCTTTACACAATAGCACCGAAAAACTGAAACCCTAGTAAAATGGTAATTTACTAGTGGGAAGGAGACATAATTGTCACTAATTAAAAATTGAGAATAAGTGCTAGATACTAATGTTTAGATATTTCTTCAGTCAAAATGTATTCAACTAAATCTAATATAGACAAGAAACAGCTTCCTAAGAATTAAAAAGCTTCAAAATAAATTTAGAGCTAGGAAGAATCAAGAAAATATAGAATAACAAATTGGACCATTAAGATATTTATAATGGTTATAAAACAAATTAATATTACTAATAATGAAAGTAAATTTCTCACATTGTATGTAATTCTAGGTAAAAATTTAGTGAGGGATGCATAATGAAATGCATCTACACTAGGCAGAGTTTTATGTTTTGAGTTTTTGATACATAGCAATTAGTACTCAAATCCACATTCCAACCAGAAGTCTTGGAACTATCCAGTTCTGAGAAAGGGGGGAAGAGAAGAGACAACCATAAGAGAAGACAACAGAACATTAAGTCCAAATGAGAAGAAATTATATATTTTATAACTCATGTAGTACCAGAGCACATTGGAATGAATTAATCTTTCCTTCACTCATTCATTAATTTCATGAATTTCTGAGCACTTTCTATATGGAGGCACTACAGTAGCAAAATTAGTTTTTCATTATGTTCTTTGGGTGTGGCTCGCAGAGCACACTGCTTATATTTAAAACTGTGATTCATTAAAACTTAAATAAAAAGAGCTTTATGAATAGTTTTCATTGACAGAAAATAGCACAGTCTATTCATCACCTCTGCTATCTACAATATAACCTAACTTTCCTTCATGATTCCTAATTCACTAATTGGGCAAGTGCATTTGTCCCCCCTTGTACCTACACCACGTCCCAATCGCTCCAAGAATCACAATGTAACATCATTAACATTCATTAGTAAAGCCTATACTTATTAGAAGTCTGTAGACATGGAGAATATGTTAAAAGAAGTCTTTTTTCTTTTATGCTTTTACCTTCAACTTCTAAAAATCCCCCTCCCCGCTTAATAGGAAAGACAAAATACTCTCATTTTATTGTTTTCTTACAGGCTCATAAAATTTTAGCTTTGTGTTACTTTTTCAAAGACTCTATTAAACTTGATACATGAGACTGGTAGACTGCCACAAACTCATAAAAATCTTTTCAAAGAATTGCTGCCTAGCAGTGGAAATTGAATGGCAATTTCTAAGAATCAAGCTAATGGCTTAAACTATGCAAAATGTGAAGCCCACTAATAGATAATTTAGGATTTCCCCTCCCCCCTCCCACCTACCACTGGAGAGAACAGAACATGAACTTGAATAAAATTGCACCAAGATCTTATTAATCTTGTATCTGTAAAAGCTCAATTTTCCTAAGCAATGGGCTGTGGTACACATACCACATTAAAATCTATGTTAAAATATTCTCCATATTTTGGAGCTAAAAGTTCTGTGCCTTTTGACTATGTGGGCACCTGCATTATTGTCAGTTTCAAGAGTTAAATATTCCAGCAGGAATTTGTTACTACACAGCGGTACATAATGCCTGAAAACCCTCTGCACCAGTATTGCTCTCAAATTGGCAGCAAGTGAACAAGGAACATGAAGGATGCTTCAGCACAGTAACCTATCCTTCCTCCTCTCCTGGGAGCCACTTGGCCAGCTTTCATCCTCATAATTATAATAAATTTGACATTTCATAGATAATATTGATTTCTGTATTTTAGCATTTCACCATAGGTGACAGTCTAGCGTCAAGAATGAAATTTCTATTGATCTCCTGCGCATTAATCTCTCATGTGTATGTGATCATTTTTATAAGACCTTTTACTGCACATAAATCAATATTTCATATTTCCAGCTATGCCAGAGGAGATGTCATATTTGTAAACTGTGAGTTGACACCTGCAATTCCTTCCTGTTCAGCTTCAGCTGTTCAGTAACAGTCGATTCAGGGTTGGGAGAGGATCAAGCTCAAGAAACAAGGTAGATGAAAGGCATGAATGTAGACTAGAGTAATTAGCTTAATGAACAAAGAAGCCAAGTAAGTGCAATAATGTTTCTTCTGTAAAAATTGCTTCTGTGGACATAAGCATCTATAAAACAGTTTGGCTTTCTGTGCTTCTAGGGAGTTGACGATACTAGATTTATCTGTCTGTGTTCATAGGAAACACTGAAATGCTATTTAAAAATTGCTTTAAAAGAACTAACAAATCTTGTTGGTTACAAAATTCACTACAATTTCAATAATGTTTAACGTAAAAGTGTAGGATATTTTTAACCCACAACTCCAGTAGTGTGCCAGTGCTGATGAAATAGATGTTAGGACAGAGATCTTTTTCCTAATTTAGCAAGTGCTTAATAATGTAAGAAACTACTTTCATATTTAATGATTTTCATACTTCAACAATATGATTTTAGGATTATCTGTAAACATTCTGATGAATCAAAATACAATAGCCTTATAAAGAGAATGTGAGCTCTTCTTTATATAAAGTTGAATGCAGAGTGAGAACTAGCAGGTATTTGAAATGAGTAAACACTTCACTCTAAAGAGATGCTATTCTTATAACTACTTAGGGATCCACTATTGTATTCCTATTTGCAATATCAATGACATGTAAAAAAATTAATGTGCATTTCTATTTAACTTTGTTGAATTTTTCTGTCTTATTATTTTCAAAACTATTTCCTATCTGTTAAATAATGGGACTTTATCCATGATGTATTTTAAGCTTTCAGAATAAACCATTGAACACAAGGTGATCTATGGGGATGTTTATGTTTCTCTTCATAAATTTTCCCCGACTATCCTTACATTTTCCAATAGAGGTTATTAAATGCAAAAGTCAGTTAGGACATGCTGTAACATAAATGAAGAGGTATTGAAAATGGAATGCTCTCTTGTACTGCATTAACATTTATTCTTTACAAAGTAGCTATTCTACATATTTAGAGATTTTCAGAACTCCAAACCTTGTGAAATAAACATTTTTAGATTCTGACAAAATGCTGTTAATTTAATAAAGTGTTTGCCCATTTAAAAAGGGCTACTTTTTCCCAGATAAAAATGGACTTGGAACTGTCCACTTTCTAGCAATTTCCTATAGCCACTATTGACACACTATTATTTCAAATTATATGTCGTTTCACTAGAAGGAAATGCTACTCTAGCTTATTTTTTAAAGGCCAATCCTTTTTGCTGGTTTCTGAAACATGTTCATGGCCATAAAATATGTCAGCAAATGACTGTTTTAACATGATGACAGACACATTATTGGAGTGAGACTGACTAGTGTAACAGTGACTGCATTTCGACAGTTGTGTCAGCTTTTGACTGAAGGAGTACAATTAAAAAAAACACACAAAAAACACCTAGACTGAGTAGTGTGGTGATTACTGGAGAGAATCAGCAGGTGAAATGTATCTTTACAAATACTTTCATTTTCTCAGGTGTCAAAAAAAATTAGTTGGGAGCTTGAAGCATTATAAAATTTATTTTCTTTGAGAACAAATTAACATTACAAAGAGCCGAGCTGCAGGACTTTGCTCAAAACTTGAGAACTTTGATGTCATGTCCAAGTTAACTGGATCTAACACTCCCACTTTAGTTAACTCTCACTGAGCATTTTGGCATTTTATTTTTTTTAAGTTAAAAATTTATGAACCCTGAAGTCCCAAAGCTGAAATGACCACCTACATTCCTCACCGATATCTCTTTCTTAAGCAAGTTGAATAAAAAACTACAGATTTAGTGCCCTAAGGAAAAAAATATTCCTCCAATTATGTGAGCAAAAACTTTTAGCAATGATAGTATATATGAAGTAATGCTGCTAAAATTGTGGGAGGCATTTTCCCCATCTTTATAAGTGTTTTAATTTACACTTGGTAATTTTCCTATATCTTTGTGTCTTTTTCCCTCCTCACATTTGTCAGTTGCAGTCTGTATTCCAGAATCCATAGAGATTTCTCCCAGACACAAAACACCAATACATCTGCTCTCATGCCTCTACCCTCAATTGCCTGCATAAAATATTTACTATTCTTGATAAGGCTGGATTGTACATGTCCTTGGTTCCCATGGCCCCCTGGACACTTTTGACATTGCGCTCAACTATATCATTATTTTAAGCATTCCTATTACTTTCTTTTCCATAAGTTGAGAAATATTTTTTCCTGTCACTATTCCTAATGCTTTGTACATAATATGTGCTTAATAACCTTTAGATAAATAAGTAAATCTCTGTGGAATGAATAAATGAATGACTGAGACAATCAGTGGTGCATTTAAAATACAATGTTTTGTAATGAGAAGGTTCATTAGTTCAATGATGTGGATTTATACAAAAGAATTCACTTTCTTATTTTAATAATACTATAAATTTGAGCTCCTTAATATCATTTTTTAAATCAAAAAGTAATTAACAATCATAGGAACTAGGGAAATAATCAGGACAGTGTAGCACAAAGAATTTTTTTAGCATTTAGCTCATACATAAACAACATTTTTAAACTTGTAACTGAAAAAAAGTTGCCCCTTAGCTTTGGTATTTTAAAAATATGCATTCTGGATCCCTAGCTGGTTTGGCTCAGTGGATAGAGCATCAGCCTTCAGATTAAAGGGTCCCAGGTTTGATTTCAATCGAGGACATATGCTTGGGTTGCAGGCTCAATCCCCAGTGTGGGGCATGCAGAAGGCAGCCGATCAATGATTCTCTCTCATCATTGATGTTTCTATCTCTCCTTCTCCCTTCCTCTCTGAAATCAATAAAAATATATTTTCAAAAAGTATATGCATGCTGTTAGTGATTTAATATGGGAAAAAATAAAGATTTCGATGATTACCTTTGGATATTATTAAGATCTTGTAATATTAAAACAATTTTCCAGATAGATTATTGAAAAAAATGTCTTTCTTTATATTACTTTTTTAAATATAAATGCTGACTAACTATCACACAGTTTGCAAACAATTTTGGCTTAATTTTTTTAATAAATTTTTTATTTAAAATTTTATAACTTTTTAGTCAAATTTTTCAGTTCTAACAAAAAAAATTTGAGAAGAAAAATGCATAAGAAATTATTTGAGGTCATAAAAAATCTCAAATTATAATAAAACAGAAATGTCTAGAAAGTAAACATATAGATTCCAGGGGTCCTCAAACTTTTTAAACAGGGGGCCAGTTAACTGTCCCTTAGACCATTGGAGGGCCAGACTATAGTTTAAAAAAAAAACAAAACTATGAACAAATTCCTATGCACACTGCACATAGTTTATTTTGAAGTAAAAAACAAAAACAAAGTGGGAACAGATACAATATTTAAAATGAAGAACAAGTAAAGTTAAATCAACAAAGTTACCAGTATTTCAATGGGAACTATGGGCCTGCTTTTGGCTAATGAGATGGTCAATGTCCGGTTCCATATTTGTCACTGCTAGTCGTAGCCGAGACTGAGAGGAGGAGTCGAGAGACAGAGAGAGGAGGGAAGTCGGAGAGTGTGGTGCACATTCCACACATGTGCACTGCGGTCCCGGGATGAGTCAGCTGCTAAGCAGTAGGCCGCATGTGGCCCGCGGGCCGTAGTTTGAGGACCCCTGATATAGATTACAGAAGTTTAGGGCTACAATAATTTTGATTATATGTAACAAATTAGTTGCCTCTATATAAAATACACAATTTGGGGTAACTGACAACAGACCAAAAGATCCAATTTTAAAAATTAATTTGAGGTCTTAAAATTAAGAGATTGTCAATGACAGCATGGACACTAAGAGAATAGATACTTTTTAGCATGGAATTAAGGAGGATAAAATTAATGGTATGGTAAGCTTCATAATATATAAAAACAATCAAAGTATTTCAAAATATTCCATCTGAAATAAAAAAAGAATGAAAAGGGAGTTAACTGTCAGGTCCCAGTGAAATTCAAAAAATGGATGTGCTACAGCAATAAAAATTCCCAGGATTAATATTAAATGCCTAGAGGCCCCATGCATGAAATTCAGGCACTTGGGGAGGAGAGGTCCCTCATCCAGGTCTGAGCCTTCTCATAGTCCAGGTGCCCTCAGGGGATTCTGATTGATGGCTTAGGCCCGCTCCCCACCAAGAGTGGGCCTAAACTGGCAGTGGGATATCCTTAGAGCTGCTGCAGAGGCAGGAGAGGCTCCTGCCATCGCTGCTGCATTTGCTAGCCATGAGTCCGGCTCAGGGCTTCTGGCTGAGCGGTGCTCACCCTGTGGGAGCACAATGACCACCAGAGGGCAGATCCTGCATTGAGTGTTTGCCCCATGGTGGTCAGTGCGTGTCATAGCAACTAGTCATTCCACTGTTCGGTGGATTTGCATACAATATGTCCTCGGGTTACTCAGAGATCATTCCTATGGCGCAACACAACGCGATTTTCGCCATCAGTTAGAACTCACCTACATAAACACCTATGTCACTCACATGAAACACATACACAGCAGTAATGAAGTGAAATACAAAAAAATTAGAAGAAAGATAATGATTCCTGACCTTTACTTATGGTAAATAAATAAAAAAGTAAAGCACATATGTACATATGTCAAAATGACAGAATTTTTTTTTATAAGTAAACTAGAGGCTCGATGCACAAAGATTCATGCAAGATTAGGCCTTGCTTCTCCTGGCTGCCGGCACCGGCTTCCCTCAGGCACCCAGGACCCAGGGTGCTTCGATCCAGCTGCTGCCAGGCACCCAGGTCCCAGGGTGCTTTGATCCAGCTGCCACTAGGCATCTGGGACCAGGGCTGTTTCGCTCCAGCCACTGCTGCCACCCACTGCGGGCATGCTCCCAGCCGCGCTGCAGCTGCTCAGAGCACGCTCCCACCCCTGGTATGAGTCCGCTGGGGCTGGGGGTGGCACACAGTCCCCTCCCGCCCATCTGTGCACACAACTCCTCCTAAGCAGTCATGTTGCAGCCTCCTCCTGAGCCAGTCGTGATGCCTGCTAATTTGCATATTAGTGGTTTTTAGATAGATAGGTGATAGATGATAGATAGATAGATAGATAGATAGATAGATAGATAGATAGATAGATGATAGATAGATGGAAGATGGCGATGTAACCATGAAACGACATAAGTCAAGTCCAACATAACCTGAGGACTGTCTGTGTTACCCTTTTATTATATAGGATTACTTATTATATTATTTTCCATATAAACAACTGCACACCTACTTTTGCCCAACCATGTATAATATAAAATAGTAGTAAAACCTATAAAGCAGAAGAGTACCAAAAAGAATTATCATGTAATGAGACCTTTTAGCGTCAATTAAGCTTATCCCCCTTCTACTTACGGTATTTCCTTAGGAGCTTCCCATCTAATCATTTCCCTTATAAAGTCCACTCTGCTAAACCTTTGAGCAAAGTTTTCAATAAGGCATTAGGAATATCTTTATCTCATTTTACAGACCTGTTTACAAAGTTATTTAGTGTAAGGCCAAAATTATCACCAAGAATATTTTATAAAAGGAAAACATTAAACAATAATAGAAAGCTCAAAGAAATAAAGTAACATACAGCCCAATGAAATAGGAACGCAATTTTATAATAAGCAAAATAATAAACATACGAGGTGTCCAAACTCATTCACAATTAAATAATTAAAATAAGATACTGATTTTTGCCTATCAGATAAGTGGGTTAGTTTCAATTAATTGATAATCAGGGTGTGAGGAAATGGAAATTCCCATATTCTATTGGTGAGCATATAAATCAATCACCTTTTAAGAGTAATTTGGCACTATCTCTTAAAATAAAAAGTGTAGGGGGAGGTAGAAGATGATAAAGGGGTATAAACAGTGATAGAAGGAGCCATGAACACACAATACAACATACAGGTAATGTATTAGAGAATTGTACACCTGAATCTAATATAATTTTATTTATAAATGTCACCCCAATAAATTCAGTAATGAATAAAATAAAAGTATATATACTACTAGACAGTAAGTCTGTAAGAACTTGCAACATATCTATACAAAAATCTACATTGGTGTGCCCATAGGAATTATGATATTGTAGCTAATTTTGTAAAATCAAAAAACCAAAAATGTCAATTAGTAGAAGAATAGTTACCTAATGTGACATATCTAAACAATGCGACACTCATCAATTGTTTTCTCAGGAGTGAAATTGAAAAACATACAATACATTCATGTAAATTTGCATGCGTTATAGATAAAATTTTAATTTTATTAAAGAATAGCTCTCTGGTTTACAAAAATATGCTAGCTTAAACTGAATAAACAAGTCTTTTTAAGGAGTTAAAGTTTCTGGTTTATAGTGAGGTGAAGGGCAGGTTTTGATGTTTATTTTTCTTTCTGAACCATTTTCTAAACATATGCAATTATTTAATTTTCTAAACATATTCAATTATTACCTTTATTACCTTTACAGTATTTAATAAACTAATTGATTATCTAGGCAGAGTGATTATAGATTTTGTTCTCTTTCCTCTCTAAAAATCTGTGTCTACATGCTTTTTAAGAAAAACAATAAATGCCATACACACATAAAGTTTAAATGAACAAAAAAAGATCATATATATAGTCAAACATCTAATTGGAAATTATAATATACTAGGGGCCTGGTGCACAAAAATTTGTGCACTCGGGGTGGAGGGAGTCCCTCAGCCCGGCCTGTGCCCTCTCACAGTCTGGGACCCCTCAGTGGATGTCCTATGATGGCCCCAGTCTGCCAGGTGCCTTTTGTGTGTGTGTGTGTGTGTGTGTGTGTGAGTGTGTGGCCACTGGGGACCTGCCCCCAGCTGCATCTGAGGCTCGGAGCAGTCCTCCTGTGTGTGTCTACCTACTGGGGACCTGCTACCAGGCACACTGTGGAGGCTTGGAGCAGGCACCCCCTCTATGTTGATCTCTCAGACTCTTGCCCTCCCCTGCATGTTGTTCTCTTTTTTGAGCTGTGGCCGGGGCTGGGTGCTGCCTGCCTCCCAAGCTTGCCTACTGCCCATCTTCCTCCAGCCACCAGAAAGCAGGGAAAACCCCACCTCGTGGTCAGGCCAGCCTTTTCCTGCTCCC
>PVJC01020605.1:0-31107 GCA_004026665.1 Murina feae
GGTTAATTTATATACAGTCGCTCTGATTGGCTGGTGGGCGTGGCTTGGCTGGCAGCTGTGGCTTGGGTGTCTTGGAGTGACGGTCAATTTTCATATTACTGGTTTATTAGATTAGATTGTATTATCTTCCATATGAACAACTGTAAACCTACTTTTGCTCACCTTGTATTGTAAAAGCATTATTGCATTATAATTCAAATTATACAATTATACAAATTATACAATTCTTTCAATGTATATAATTTAACTTTTAAAAGTAATATTGATATTCATTTACTGTAATTAGTTATTAATTTTGAGAACTGTAGTAAAATAACATAAAATTTGACATTTTAATTGTCTTTAAAATGTACAATTCACTGGCATTCATTACATTCACAATGTTATGCAACCATACAAATATGTGTTTCCAAAATGTTTTCATCTCCACAAATAGAATGTACTTGGTACCCTTGTCAAAAATTAATTGGTCATAGATGTATGGGTTTATAGTTGGATTACCAATTTTAGTCCATTGATATTGTCCATGTATATGTCCAGACCTCACGTTTAGTTTGCTATAGCTTTATGGTAAGTTTTGAATCAGGAAATGTGAGTTCTCCAACTTTGTCCTTTATCAAGATGGTTTTGGCTCTCTAGTGTTCTTGTTTTTCCTTATGAATTTCTCAAAAAAAAAAAAAAGCTATTGGAGTTTTAATAGTGAATGGGCTGTATCTATAGATTGCTTTGAATACTTTCAAGTATTGGCAGCTTAAAAATACTGTCTTTCTATACATAAACTTGAAATGTCTTTTCACTTATTTAAAGTTTTTTAAATTTCTTTTAGTAACACTTCGTACTTATAAGCATAGGAATCTTTCACCTTCCTGGTTGAATGTATTCCTGGGTATTATATTCTTTTGTATTCTATTGTCATATGTGATTGCTTTCTTAATGTATTTTTATGATTTTTCATTACTTGAATTTAAGAGAACTGATTTTTGTATGTTGATCTTATATCTTGTAAATTTGCTGAATTTATTTATTAGCTTTAGTAATTTTCTTATAGATTTTTGGAAATTTTCAATAAATACAGTAAGGTTGTTTGTAAACAGAGATAGATTTATTTCTTCCTTTCCCATTTGGATTTATTTTATTTATTTGTCTTGTCTAATTGATCTGGTTAAATTTTCTTATTACACTATATGAAATTGGGGTAATTATAATGCAGCTATCAAGGTGATTTGAAGAGCTAAACATAATTGATTTACTAAAATATACTTCTTGGGTATGCTTGTGTGAAGGAAATTGCTCTCCTACTTCCACTATAAAATGATTTCTAGATATTGTTTCTAAGTGTTAAAGAATATTCTAATATCCTCAAAAATGATTGTCCTGAGTTAAGGGAAATGACGCTCTACAATGTGGAGACTCACTCCTGAAGGGGTAGAATGACAGAATGCTGATTATGTTTTTATCATCTTTCATATTTATTTATTTAAATTTGTCCAATATTTCCAGGACATATACTAAGTGATTAGACATATAACTTACTAAGTTAGGCTATGAAGTACTTGACTTGTTACTATTGAGGAAAGTGTTTTCTGACCATAAACTAAACACTGCATTAGGTTCTGGACTTACAAGGCTGATCAACATATCAATGAAACTTATAGAACTTGAACTTATCTCGACAACTTCTTTTGGAGGATGGCAGATATGTTATTTCCATGTCTTAGGTGAAATTGCATGTTCATAAAATGCCTGCCACAAATAGATGGCCACTAATAATTGAGTGCTATTCTCTTTACTTTTGTTGCTTATTTTTCCTCCTTTTGTCATTTATATCTTCTTTTAAACTTGACCCCAAAGCCTGGGATTAATGAAGTGGCATCAGCATAAATAAAAAGAATGAGGAACTATCAAATAATCACTGTAGTACTTATTAATATTTTAAAATCAGATATATTAATTTAAAGCTAGCAAGGACCTCTGTAATCATCTTGTTAATGACTTTTAACAAATGAGGCAACTGAGATTCCTCCTCCCCGTCACTCCCCCACTCCCCATGCCCCGCACTAGACTGTACGTGTATTTTGTCTGGTTTTCTCTTCTACCTCAGCATCTAGTGAAGTGCCTAGTTCAGTAGGAATCAACCAAATGTTTACAGGAAAGGCAATTTCATGAATGCATATAGTCTGAAGGCTTAAAAATGGAACAAAATTCACTAACCTACTCTCTACCCTGTTCTCCAATGCCTACTCCCAGCAATATGCTTCATCGTTATCCAGAAAGAGAAGACGTTAATTATTTGCTGTGTTACCATGGAGCCACGTTTGTATTTAGCTTTCTGTTCCACTTAGTACAAGGCTTTAAGTGGACCAAGAGTTTACTTTTGCCCATTACCTCTTTCCATTCTATTTTCGGCAAATTAAGTGGCAGCCAGAGGACTAGCTTGGGGGCTTCCCTGAAGATGAGCAGAGTCTAACAGAATAGAGAAGGCCCTTCTATCCCTTCCTATTACATACAAATGGAAAAAGTTGTATTATTGGAGGAAAGTCAATTTGGTATGAATAACTCATTTTATAATATTTGAAAAATAAAGGTCTGTGTTCTTCATATAGTATATGCATCTCTGAAAAATGAGAGGCATGTAATATCCATGTATAACTACCAGGACACATTTTAGGCTATGCAGTACTTGATTTGTTACTAGTGAGGAAAATGTTTTCTAACCGTAAAAGTACACATGACATATTTTTTTTTAAACTAAGGATCCATCTAAATTATGAAATACAACTTCACTGGTGGGAATGGAATCCATTTATTCTGAAAGTCATGTCTATTACCTTACATTTTGCTTAGCCTGATTTATGGTGAATCTGGGGTGTCTCAGAAAAGTAAATCTCAATTCTACTCTCCCTATTTCCACCTATAATTTCAAACTTTTAAAAAACTTAAATAATTTATTTTCACTTTCCAATTACAGTTGACACACAATGTTACATTAATTTCAGGTATACACCTCAGTGATTACACATATAACTTATTAAGTGATCGCCCTAATAAATCTAGTACCCATCTGACACTGTGCATAGTTATTAGAATATTATTGACTATACTAGGAGCCCAGGGCATGAAATCGCATGGCCCGCCCACCCACCCACCACCCTGCCTTGACACCTGAACCTCTCCACACATAGCTCCAGCATGCCTGGCCCAGCCCCTGGACCCCTCTGGCCTTCCCTGGACACTTCAAGCCCTGCTCTCAGTCCCTCGAGTCACCTTGAGCCGGTCCCACCTTCTCCAGGCACCTCTCCGCTTCTGCCCCATCTCTGGAGCAATGTGGTGGCTCTATCCCATGATGGCGCAGAGGAGCGTGTGGAAACCTCCCACCTGCTGAGCTGTGCTCCTTCCCCAGGCAGGTGAGTGGTGGGGCACTTTAAGTGTGAGCAGAGGGCAGTGAAGGACTGGTTAGGGGGATGCTATGGGCTCTCACCCTCACCCTCCTGGGCATGGGCCTCCTCTGGGTGCCTCCCTGCTTCCACTCCATCTCCAGGAGCAACGCTCCACCGCGCACCCACAGGCAGCCTCCTCCTTATGGTCGTGACTGTGACACCGTTAGGACAAATTAGCACATTATCTCTTTATATATATATAGATTCCCTATGCTGTAATTTACACCCCATGACTATTCTATAAAAACCAATTTGTATTTCTTAATCCCTTTACATTTTTTACACATTCCTCCAATTCCTTCCCACTTGGCAACTAAGGGCAGGGCTTGAAGTGTCCAGGGAAGGCCAGCGGGTTCCAGGGGCTGGGCCAGGCACACTGGGGCTCTGCATGGAGAGGTTCAGGTATCAAGGCAGGGTGGTGGGTGGGTGGGCAGACTGTGTGATTTTGTGCGCTGGGCTCCTAGTATAGTCAATAATATTCTAATATTCTCTGTATCTATTGGTCTTTTTCTGTTCTGCTTCTTTGTTTACTTTTTAGATTCATTTGTTGTTAGAGATTTATTTATTGCCTTCTTCTTCCTCCTCCTCCTTCTCCTCCTCCTCCTCCCTCTTCTTCCTTTTCTTCAAGAAAATCCTTTAACATTTCATGTAAAACCTGTTTGGTGGTTATGAACTTCTTTAGCTTTCCTATCTGGGAAGCTTATTTTTTTTAAATTATCTTTATTTTTAATTGGTGGGAATGGAATTCATTTATTGATGTCCCTCTTGTTTTCCCCAATGACCTCCCCACACCCCCACACCCCCAGGCCTTTACCACACTATTGTCTGTGTCCATGGGCTATGCAGATAATACAAGTTCTTTGGTTAATCTCTCCCCAACCCCCAACCCCCATTCCAGAGATTCATCAGTCTGTTTTATGCTTCTGTGTCTCTGGATTTATTTTATTCATTAGTTTATTTTGTTCATTAGATTTTACATATGAGTAAGATATTTTTCTAACTGGCTTATTTCACTTAGCAGAAGCTCTTTTGATTCTAAATGATCACAACTAGTCCTTGCAACGAATTGGCCTGGGGGTAAATCCCTCTCATTGAAGTGCCAACAATAACCAAGGAGGGTGTGCACAGCCCACATGGGAAGGTGGTACACCTGGAGTGCCCAGCTCCAATGAACTGAAGCTAAAGGAAACCTACTGCATTAAACCACTCTACTTGGCCTGGGAGACATAGAAGCTCTATATAATAGATAAACTCATCAATTAGGTTTTTTTCCCAAAGTTTCTAGTCCTAAGACTTTGCACGAAGCCATTTTGACTGTATTATATTAGTCTTTCAGATAAGAGGAAAATATATTACAAAATCCTAATAAAAATAAAATATTTCTGGGTTCCACTTTTACTTGTATCTATTTTTAATGTGGCTTACCCAGGGTATTCATAATTTTTTTCTGTCTCATCATAAAAATTAATAAGTGTTACTTGTTTTCTTTTTGTTTCCTGACTTTCAAACCTAGGAAAATGAAGTGTTTTTTATTTTTTATTTTTTGTCATTTTGAACTCACAGTAACAGAAAGAGATTGGTAAACTGTGTTTCTTGTGTAATTTCAATGGCACATAATTCACACTTATCATCATATTTCTTTTCTTAAAAACTTAGACAAATTTGATTTTACACCTGGTCTCTGATCATTTCCAATCCAAATTTCAGTGTTTGAACACACTGTTTATAAAGGAGAGTTATCACAAATATTAAAAGTTAGACAATATTTTATTCTTTTTAAAATAAGAACAGATTTATGGAAGTTTGCAAAGATAAGCACTATAGAAGACAGTAAAACAAATAAAAAGTAGACAGGAAGTTGGAGGAAGGGACTCTAAGAACTAGAAAATAGAGTTGAGCCAGAAGTGGTGATATAGACGGTACATGAAATGGGTACAGTGAGAGGCTATATGTTTATTAATGTAGAATACAAATTTGCCTTTAAGTTTTCTGAATTCAAATTTAAGCAAGACAGTAAAGTTACATAGGTCACACTTTCAAAAAGAAAGGAACCAGGTGCTTAGAAGCACATCTCCTCCAACTCAGGAGAGAAGACTTAACTTACATTCTGTGCATCCTGTAACCATAATGTAGGCTAACAAAGTAGCAAGCCCCCAAAACATTATCTTAGGAAAAAATACGAATGGGTTTCACTAGGTTGTTTGTTCACTCATGTCTTTCAAAATATCAGACTAAAACTATGCCAACAAGTGTTTAGTAAATACTGTCTAGGAGAAGGTGGTAGCAAGAAGGTGAATGCATTTTATGAAACCCTTGATGCACAAAAGGGCCTTAGGGAATTTGACTTGGTGGGGGGACATTTTCATGTTTGTGTTTATCATAAAAAAATCACCAAGACTAAAATATGTAGTGTGTAATTAGAATCGGCACATTAAATCTGTCATAAGGATCTGTAGGTATAATGAATTGCATGACATCACGAGGCAATATAAGAAATAATAAATTGAGCCTATTCAATCCTTTTCTCACTGACTGTACATGCCTGTAAAATACTGTGTATTACCTTACTACTGTTAAAGAAAAAAGGGGAAATCATGCTAACCAGGAAGTGGAGATAATCAGCTATATAATGATATCTATTTCTGGCAAGATGATGACTTTAAAAAAAAAAAAAAGAATTAAAACAAACCACCTGGAAAAAAAAATAGAAAAGAAGAAAAGAAGCAAGCCAATTTGGAAAAAAAAAAAGGGGGGGGGGGGAGGAAATGTCTGTGAGCTCGTGTTCATTTCCAAGCCTTTAAGGAATAAACTGAACCAAATGTTTGGGTGGAAAAGTTCAGGGAGAATTGGGTTTGCAAACATAACCAGAAATGCCACAAAAGGGAGAGGAAGGGATTAATCACCCAGTGTCACAAAACCAAACAACCAGGACACCAAATTTTGCTAAACTCATTCACATGTTACAGCAGTGGCCGTATTTTCCTCTTACTCTTTTAAGGCAGGAAATAAATATCGCTGACCACAAAACCTGTCATTGTTTAATGCGACCTTCCTGTGGCAGAGCGCTTAAATGGGAACATGCCCAGGAATATGGATGCAATTATTATGAATAAAGCTGACCCAGGTTCCTGTAGCTTAACCTGCAGGAGACCCCATGCTGCCAATGGGAGCACAGTCTCCACTGGGCTTCCCTTCCTCTGACTGCAGGGTTAGCACACTCAGAACCACCTAACGTGAGCCAGATGCAGAGCGGGAGAGCCTTGGGAAGTGTATTTGATAGTACACGTGGAAATGTTTGCTTCACCTCGTAAAATCACGGGGAGCCAACCTTTAGGAAACAATTAGAGAGGAAGACAAAGATTTATACAGAAAAGGCTCATCACAAATGGCTGATAATAATGAAAGATTACATACAATCTACATGTCTAATAATATGAGAATGGTCAAATGATGAGACATATACTTGGGAGAGTACTAATGAGCCTTTCAAGTAATGCTTCAGTGATACAAGGACAGCATTTCTCAAAGTGCTGTCTGTGGACCACTGGAGGTCCTAAGACATTTCCCGGGGCTACATCATTCAAAAATACTTTCATAATAAGACACAGGTGTAAAAGATTCAATCAAAGTGCAATCTAAATCAATTAATTTTATTATAACACTAGAGGCCGGTGCATGAAATTGGTGCATGGGGAGGATGTCGCTCAGCCCAGCCTGCACCCTCTCCAATTTGGGACCGCTCAGGGATGTCTGGCAGCTGGACATCCATCTGACAATTTAGGACTGCTGGTTCCTAACCACTCACCTGCCTGCCTGCTTGATTTCCCCTAACCACTCTGCCTGCCAGCCTGATAGTCCCCTAACCTAAGGTGACCAGATTTTAACATTGGTAAAAGTGGGACACCATTGACCAGAGGGGTTCTTTTATTATTATTATTATTACTTAAAATATTACAAAGAGTAGTACATATGTCTTTTTCCAAAAATCGGGACTTTTTAAAATGCCATGGGATGCAGGACAAATTGTTAAAAATCGGGATGTCTGGTCACCTTACCCTAACCATTCCTCTGTCAGCCTGATTGATGCCTAACTGCTCCCCTGCCGGCATGATCATCTCCAACTGCCCTCCCCTGCTGGCCTGATCGCCCCCAGTTGCCTTCCCCTGTGGTGCTGAGGGGACTTTGGGACTCTGGCTGGATGAGGCAGGGCTGAGGGGACTGAGGGACTGAGGCTGAATGAGGTGGAGTTGAGGGGACTGGGCGCCACCATTTTGTGGCTGTGAGCACTGCCATCTTGTGAGGGTGTGACAATCAATTAGCATATTCCCTCTTAATTAGATAGGATGCTTTTTCACTGTGTTGGTATTTGTACCAATGGAGTAAGTGCAATGGTGGGTACAAACTGCAGATTGGTGCAGCCACTGTGGAAAGCAATACCGAGTTACTTCAAATAATTAAAAATGGAACTGCTTTATAACCCAGTGATTCCACTTCTGGGAATTTATCCGAAGAAACCCAAAACACTAATTCAAAAGAAATATATGAACCCCTATGTTCACTGCAGCATAATTTAAATAGCCAAGATTTTGGAAACAGTCTGAGTCCATCAGTAGATGAGTGGATAAGACAGCTATGGTACAGTTATGCAATGGAACACCTCTCTCCTGAAAAAAAGGAAATATTACCCTTTATGACAGTGTGGATGGATGTGGGAAACATTATGCTTAGTGAAGTAAGCCAATTGGAGAAAGACAAGTAAGTATCTTATGATTTCACACATAGATGGAATCTAGTGAACAAACTGAACCAACAAGAAAAATAGAGACAAGACTTATATGTAGAGAGCAGGCTGACAGCTGTAGGAAAGGGGCGGGGAGGGAAGTTGGACAGGTGGAGGGATTGAGCAAAAAAGAAAAAAGGAGAGAAAGAACTCACAGATACAGACAACAGATAAACCACTTCTCTTCTTTATACTCCACTGTGCACAGTGCATTTATTCACAAGACGTATAGTACTTCCTTTAATTGGAATGAAATACTTTCTAAGTAAATTGCTCTGTGTGAAAACTCACTCTGATTTCCTTATTGAATGCTCTTAGGCACATAATCCCTTTGTTGAAAAACTGATTGCAATATTGAAGGTATTAATCAGTCTTTGTGATTTGCAGTATCAATCACCTAGCAACCTGCTTCATTCTGAAGTCTTTTTGACAATTTAAAGTTGAAAACCTTATATAAGAACCTTTGTAGAAAACAGATCTAGTTGCATTTATTTATTTACATTCATATCTCTCCCACTTGAATGTTAACTTCCTCTGGGCAGAGCTAAAGTCTTTATTTTACAGTTTCTCTGGAAACATTACTACTGAGTCCCAAGCATTTGTCATGTACAGAGCTACTCAGAGTGTGACTTATTTATGGTTTGGTCTTATTCTGTTTATTGTTGCACGATGAGATAAATATGAAAATTGAGAACCAGTGTTTAGAAACATTTGTAGCAATTTGATAGAGTAAATTTATGTCTGTTGGGGCTAAGAATGAAAAATTTGGACTATTTTATATCTTTTAACTACATTTTCCCCCCAATTCTTAGAAAAGCATTAGTATGTGATGAATTGAAAACAACAAACCAAAACAGAGCTGATCTTTCACCAAAAAATAGCTTGAATGGCTCGTTTCTACAAGCACTGTGAGCCCACAGATAAGTAAATACTCATTTGCTTGGCTTACTCATTTTCCTTCAGTAAGTTTCTGCTAGCTAACTCTTCTGAAAACATTCTTTTCTCTTTCTCTTTATGCAGTGAGTCCTCAAAGCTCCATTTTTGGAAAGACCAGGTACTATATAACTTCTCTGACCAAAATGAAAAGCTTTTTCATGTAAATTTCTCTACATGAAAACTCACTCTAATTTCCTCATTGAATTCTCTTAAATACATAATCGTTTGATTGAAATAGATTGCAGTGTTGAAGTTAATTATCAGACTTTATGATTTCCCTTAGCAATCACCTAGTAACTTGCTTCTTTCTAAACCTCGTTAGATGATTTTAAAGTTGACAAAACTATATGAAATTTGTTTAGAAAAATTGACTTGTTTTATTGTGACTCTCAAATATTCACAAATTCCTTTAAATAGAGCCTATTTTGATTTAATACTTGTAGCTAAAATTCTCTTTTACCATGAATAAACTCAGTTATAATACTTAAAAACTTAAGGAATAAAATTATATTGTCTTATAGTTTTAAAAACAACCTATTTTAAAACATCAAGACAAATTATAAGAACCCAGTACAATTTGCTTTCTATGTAGATTTGTTAAAAATGAACTTTACCCTATTGATTCCCAGGATGTTTCCCTCGTTTTCTCTTACCTGACCTACATTTTATTCATATTCACTATGATTTTCCCTGTCACAACTCAAGCCTTTACACCAGTGCTTCTGCCTTCTTGGAATGCTCCTCCTCCTTTTCATGTAGTGGATTTCAACCCAAGAGTTTGGACTTGCATGATGCAGTAGATCTCACTATGTCCTTCTTCCATTTCACCAAATTCACGTGAATTCCCCCTTCGAAGCAAATTCAGCTTCTCCTTGAATGTGGTTCTCTGGTGCTTTGCAGAAAGCAACTGTGTGTTCTATTAAGATAAGCTTGCTGAAGAACTGATATTATTTGCTTTTCTATATGCCCTCTCTATGACAGTGTAAATCATTTTTTATTTTTTATGTACAGTGTCAAGCACATAATAGGTGCTTAATAAATGTTTGCCAGCAAATACATGAAGTACTAACAGTTTCTGATTTATGTGTGTTTTGTTTTACAGAGATGAAAATAAGCTGTTCATTTAAGTTCTGTTATCAATCTGTCCTTTGATTCATTAATGAGCTAGAAATTCAATACAGTAAACATAGTGCTAAACTTATCGGAGCGCCCCTAAGGATGCTTTTACAAAACAAATATGTGAAATGTGCTTTGAAAGCAGAAAGGAGTCTATCAGGAGGAGAGCAAAGCAGTTACTGAGGAAAATTTATGAAGCTGCTCTCACCCTCCCCACTTCCAAATTCCCTATCCTCTAGTAACACTGATAAAGAACAACCTCAGTATTGTTCTGATTCGCTAGTCAAAGTTGCTGAATGTATTTGCTGCATGCCATGGCAGAGCTATATGATTTACTAAAAACACACCTTTCACTTTACTGCCTCCTGGTCCTTCCTTTTTTAGACAGGTTGCCTCTTTCAAGGAGCATCTCTGATTTTCCTACAACGCCTTGACCTACTCTGATGGCTGGATACAAGGAAACACATGCAACATAGGAATATCATGGACTGAAATGCTGTCTTTTGCTATAAAGATTGACAATGAACTGAGGAAAGTGCCATGAATCCTGTCCAGGGGACAATCTCTGCCCAACAGTCTGGTTTCAAAACGGAAACATGGCTACCTTCACATCAAATAATTAGAACATGGGCTGTTATACAGTCATGTGCTCCTTCAAATTTTTATACAGCTTTCATTTCTTTTTCATTGTTAATCCTCACCTAGGAAATTTTTCCATTGATTTTTAGAGAGAGAGTGGAAGGGAAGGGGAGAGACAAAGAGAAAGAAACATCTATGTGAGAGAGACACATAGATTGATTGCCTCCCACACTTGGCACTTGGGGCCGGGCCAGGGATCGAGCCTATAACCAAGGCACGTGCCCCTGACTGGAACTGAACCCGGGGGCCTCAGTCTGCGGTCTGATGCTCTATCCACTGAGAAAAACCAGCTAGGGCCATATTTCATTCCTTAAGCTATGTGAAGTTTTTTCCAATGACTATAGATTTGCAACCACACACAGGTCCCCACCAAATGAAGCTGATATCATTCAAGACCTGTATTCCTGACACATTGCATGTAAACTAATTTTGTTTAGTCAAATAATATATTTCCTAACTATCATGGGATTAGTTATTTTTTAAATGACTAAATATTTAGTAAAAATAGTAAATCACTTTGGAACTCATATAAAATTTCTACTTTTATTTCATTGATAAATATGAATACTATTTTCTTGAAAAGAGTTCATCTATACACTAATTTGGAAATGAATTCTCTAAGAAAGTAAAATGAGAAGAACAATACCTTTATAAGTAAAATTGGCAATTACATTAGATTGACAGATGCCAAACAATGTTTTCAGAAGTTTCAGAGCAAAATCTGTCATATACTAGTATATATACATTTAAATTAAATGCTCTGATATGAGGACAATTTGGGGGAAAGTGAACACAGTTACTCCTTTAACTAAATTCAATTTCCTGCCCCTCCTTAAGTGCCCAGGTTTTTGGATGCTAAGATTTCCCATAGATTTTGAATACTTATACTTACAGATTTTGGTTTTCTTATTAATATCCTAGTAGTTAAGCTTCTGATTATGGATTGATTTTTAGTCCACTGTGGACCCCAATAATCAGTCTGCCAAAAGTCATACAAGTAGAATCATTTTGTGTCACTTGATTTGTTTTCAGCTTTCACAGAATAGAATGAAGTTCAGTCAACTGGGTGGAAATTCTTCAAGAATACCGAATAATGGTAGCTCCACTTTCAGAGTTATCTTGTGAGGATTCTAATCTGAATAAATTTTGGAGCATTATGACCAAGTAAAAGATTGCTCTTGAAAATAAATTGTTCATTTGAGTTCCAACATACTATTGTAAATAGGCTGAGAAATTCAATCTAACAATATTTACTGAGATAAATTCTTAACTGCTACTTGTGAACTTAGGGATATAAATATGAATAGCACAAAGATCCTGCCTTCAAGAGGCTCAAAATCTATTGAGGGAAGTGTCAAACCAAAAGTCAATGTGATGAGTGAAAAACAAGCTGAGAACTAAGTGCTTTAGAAGCTCAGAGGCAGCAATGGTTACTTCTTTCCAAAGTGCCCTAGGAAGACTTGCAGAGGACGCCACTTCTGTGGTTAGCTTTGGTGGAAGTCTTACCTTTTATGTTTTGGTGTGTGTGTGTGTGTGTGTGTGTGTGTGTGTGTGTGTGTGTTTTCTGGTGAAGGAAATAGTAAACCCAGCATTTCTGGAGGTTTGTTCTACATTTTATTTGGAATGGTGGCAGTTTGCATTACTCATTTATGTCTTGAGCATAATCAGCCCTTAGAGACTGAACTGCAAGACTTTGATGTATTATTTTAAATCTACAAGTCCCAGCCATCTGATTTTTCATCTTCCCTAGATGTTATTTATGAAATGCACACCATGTGTTAGGCAAGATGCAAGATAAACAAACAATGCTGTCCCTGCTTCCAGAGAGTTATTAGTGAATAGAATTATAAGTGAGCCCCAGACATTGCTGTTGTCATCAGTCAGTTGTGTGCTCAAGACCACCATACAGATAGATTTGCCAAGTGTTTGGTCTCATATTGAATGACAACTTAGGCACGTTTTTACTTTTTAAAATAAGCATTAACTCTCTCAACAAATTGTAATGCAAAGATTAGGTAGGATACTTCTCAGATTAAAGGTACCCTAATAGCTAAATGCAGCTTACACTATAACCATGGACTACTCAGGGCTCAAAGAATCAAGCTCAATATTCCATTTGAATCATGCAATTTTGGAGCTTGAAGATAACTTTAAAATAATTTAATTATCATGTCCCATTATATAATAGGTGAAACAATGGTTATAAGAAAGAGCAATTTAGGCAACATAAACATTTAAACTTTATAGTTACATTTTATATTAATGGTATAATAAAAATATATAAATGGCACATTAAACTCATGAATTCATGAATATTATTTCTCCGGAGAAAATTAAGTAAAAAATGTAGACTATTTAAAGATAAGTAATAGTAAACATAATACATAGTCAACCCCTAAATTGTGGGATGAACTATAAATGATAGAAAATTGGAAAGTTGATTGAATTAAAGTTCCTCATATAACCTAATAAAAGAGTAATATGCTAATTGTGACACTCCACTACATCCCAAGCCATGCCCACCAGCCAATCAGAGAGACTGTATTCAAATTAACCCAACCAAGAAGGTGGCCAGAAGCCACAGAGCTAAAGCAAACAGGAAGCTTCATTGCCCCAGCGATGGAGGAAGCCATCTGCCTAGGCTGGCTGATGTCTCCACTCAAGGCAACAAAGTTTCAATTATAGAAGATAAATAAACCCCAGATACCTGCTTCTAGCAAGCCTCACTGGGAGCTTGAGTCACTGGGGGCTGTGGCCAGCCTGCGAATAGCCCTCAGCGCCTCACCCAGGCTTTCCAGGCACCCCAGCAGGGACCCCCACCCTGAAGGGGCTGTGGCCAGTCTGAAAATGGCCCTCAGCCCCTCACCCAGGCTGGCCAGACATCCCAGCAGAAACCCCACCCTGATCTGGGACACCCTTCAGGGCAAACCAGCCGATCCCCACCCATGCACCAGGCCTCTATCCTATATAATAAAAGGGTAATATGCAAACTGACCATAACAGCAGAACCACTGGGACTGACTGGTCACTATGACACACAATGACCACCAGGGGGCAGATGCTCAATGCAGGAGCTGCCTCTGGTGGTCAGTGCACTCCCACAGGGGAAGCTCTGCTCAGCCACAAGCCAGGCTGATGGCTGCCAGCACAGCGATGGTGGTGGGAGCCTCTCTGCCTCCTCAGTAGCGCTAAGGATGTCCAACTGCAGCTTAGGCCTGCTCCCTGCTGGCAAGTGGACATCTCCCGGGCTGCCAGAGGGATGTCTGACTGCCAGTTTAGGCCCGACTGCCCAGGGAGTGGGCCTAAACCAGAAGGTGGACATACCCTGAGGGATCCCAGACTGCGAGAGGGCACAGGCTGGGCTGAGGTACTCCCCCGCCTCCCCCACAGCCCGCCCCCCGCCCTGAGTGCACAAATTTTTATGCTCTGGGCCTCTAGTTTTATACATAAAAAAATGTGGAATATTAAGTCAATTGTCTTCCCTATTGTCCAAAGCAAGCTTATCTTTCTTCCTGGATTTTGGACCTCTGTTAGTGGCATTATCACTCATGTAGTTGCTTAGGAATAATACCCTTGAATCAACTTTGATACTTGCATTTTTCTCACCTTCTATATTAAGTCAATCATCACTGTTCAAGTTCTCATCTCTCACCTAAACCTCTTGAACAAGTGTATATCCACAAGACTGCCAATCTCTTTCTTAATCTATTCACATGCTCTTCATTCTTTTATTGAACACAGACATGATCTTGTCATTCTTCTGCTTAAAACCCTTTTCTGGTTTGTATCAGGTAAGACCCTAGCAGGAAATAGCTGAAATAATCAAGTTGGAAAATTTGATGAGTGTGTTTGATAAAGCGGCAATTTAGAAAGCCAGAATGTAGAGAAACAATAAAAGATGGTGTAGTATCAGCCAATGACATCAGGCCTGTTATCATCCCTGGTGGAAAGGAGGAAAAGGGAAAGGTGTGGGAGAAAGTAGCAGTTCAATGCATAAAGGAACAAGGTTTCATGAAGAATCCAGGATTATGAATAACCAGACAGACAGAATATAGCCAGCACTCAACCCTACTTTTTTTAAAATAAATTGAAATCTCTTTAGACATTCAAAATTCTTTAACCACTTCTCTGCAACATTCTGTTCTAAGTATAATTTACCATTTCTCTTCCCATATTCTATAGCTATGTGAGACATTTTTTGAAACCATGATATTCCACATTTTATTTTATTTTATTACCCCTCCTCCCCTTTCCTCATCTCTGCCTGGTTTCTTCATCCTTCAAGTCTCAATGCAAATACTATCCCCCCTATGCAGCTCTCTTTATCCATTGGATGCTAGCTCCCTATAATACATAACCGCTGTGTGATAGAGCAAGACCTGCCCTGTTACCACTCATTCCACTCAGAATAAGAAGAGCTATGGCTTTATGAAATCCCTGGCCACAGGGTCAGAGGAGGGCTCATCTAAGAGGAGCAGAAATGTGACCAGTTTGGGACAAATACTCTTTTTCCTTTGAGTCCTCTCTTATGGGCCTTTTCTACCATTTCAGGACAAGAAAACAAAGGTGAGAATTAAGGGGAAAGTATCAGGCTGTATAGGCTTCTCTTTAAAATAGAGGAGGAGGAGAAGGAGAAGGAGGAGGAGGAGGAGGAGGAGGAGAAGGAAGAGGAGGAGGAGATGGAGGAAGAGGAGGAGGAAAAGGAGGAAGGAGGATCCCATTTTTAAGGGGAAGATGTTGAATTCCTATTCTCAATGTCCCTTTTCTTGCCCAAAGTAAATACGTAGCAGTATTAGCAGAGCATGGCCACTATATGCCTCACAAGGGACTGAGATTGGGGAGTTAGGCTCATGGGCCTCAACAGCTGTACTTTCTGTGGGCAGACACACATGCAGACAGACTAAAGTGTGTCAGCATTATGAGACCACTGCGGTCATCGTCCCAGGGGGAACTTCCAGTTTGCCAAGGCTAAGTATTCATATCAGGAACCAGGGCAGGCTCACTGGTGACACTCAGGCTGCAAAAGCAACTGAATGCCTTGAGGCATAGAGAAAGCAAGGTTATGATTTTTGCTAAGGATAAATATTCATTGCTGGGCCCAGGTTAGGCCTCTCCGGGGATCCTAAACTACATGAGCAGCTAAACTTCTGCCTCCAAAGCTCCACATTATTTATTACACAAGGTTTTGGCAGTGGGGAAAGCTCTGGTGGAGAGATTGTATTATAGAAATAGATACTTTATTTGGAGGTCAGGGCTATTCATTCATGCATGTCAAACAATAAGAACATCTATATCTCCAATGGGTTATATAGGGCAGCATTTCCAGCGTTTGAAATTCTAATTGCCTCTGTTTCTTATCAGAAATATTTTCTAAAAATTATTCTTTTGATTATTCTCTCTTTCCATTTCACCTTCAAAATGTTCTGGTTTACATTTCTACCATGATGCTCATCACAGTCTAACATATATTACAGTTGAATATGAGTCAGAGAGCAGGGAAATCATCTTATATATCTTTGATATCTCTCAAGACTAGCATAAAATAAAATTTGATGAGTGTGTTTGATAAAGCGGCAATTTGCAAAGCCAGAATGTAGAGAAACAATAAAAGATGGTGTAGTATCAGGCCAATGACATCAGGCCTGTTATCATCCCTGGTGAAAAGAAGGGATGAAGTCTTCATTAATGTTTGTGAAATTTAATCATGAGACATTTCCAAAACCATTCTGATCTCATAATTTCCTTCTCAGCAAAGCACACACTAACTCACAATCTCACACAAAAAAAATTAGGAAATTTCCTGATCTAAACTTTTCCAAAAAACCCTCGCACAAACATATCTCATTTCTCAGAATTACTATCTATAATGTTTGCTTCTAAATGCTTTCTTAGTGTGTTTATTCAATTAACCTTAAAAAATAAAGTGCCCCAGTGAGCTATTTATTGAAAATTCTTCCCTAGTCTAACTTCTCCCAAGAAGGCATAGAAATGGCCAGCATATATATAAATGCTCAGATTTACTAGCTACTAGGCAAATGCAAAACAAAACTACAATGAGACATGACCTCATAACTGTTAGAATGGCTATTATCAATAAGATAATAACAAGTGTTGGAAAGGTTGTACTGAGAAAGGAAACCTCATTTACTGCTGGTGGGAATGTAAACTGGTACTGCCACTCTGGAAAAAACAGTATGAAGATTCCTCAAAAAAATTAAGAATAGAGTTACCACATGACCCAGTAACTCCTCTTCTGGATATCTACCTGAAAAAAAATTTTTTTAAATATATTTTATTGATTTTTTGCAGAGACAAAGGGAGAGGGATAGAGAGCTAGAAACACCGATGAGAGAGAAACATCGATCAGCCGCCTCCTGCACACTCCCTTCGGGGCTGTGCCTGCAACCAAGGTATATGCCCTTGACCGGAACTGCACCTGGGATCCTTCAGTCTGCAGGCCGATGCTCTATCCATCGAGCCAAACCGGTCAGGGCTACCTGAAAATTTTGAAAATATTTATTTGTAAAGATATCTGCACCCCTATGTTCATTGCAACACTATTCACAGTGGCCAAGACATGGAAACAATCCTAAGTGTCCTTTGATAGATGATTAGATAAAGATGTGGTATATACATACAATGGAACACTACTCAGCTGTAAGAAAAAAATGAAAGACGGCTATTTGCAACAACATGAATGGACCTTGAGAATTATCATGCTAAGCAAAATAAGCCAGTCAGAAAATGCTAAGAACCATATATTTCACTCATATGTGAAACTCACAGACACAGACAATAGTATGGTGGCTATCAGAGGGAAAAGGAGTATGGAGGCAGTGGAGAGTAGTAGGAGTCAAGTGTTTGGTGATGAAAGAAGATTTGAATTTGGGTGGTGGACACTCAATGCAATATGCAGATGATGTATCATAGAAATACATACTTGAAACCTATATAATTTTATTAACCAATGTCACTCCAATAAATTTAATTTTTTACAAAAGATAATATAGTCTAAACTAGGGAAGCAGTGGGTATTATGTGACTGCTGGTAAGAAAAGAATAGTCTATTACTTATTTGTACCCTTTAATCATAATTTCTAGGTATAGATTTTGATGATCAGATCTACTTTCTATTACTATAAACAACTCTAGAAGGCTGTCATATTTGTTGCTTCCTCAACAATGCCATGGCAGAATGAAAATCTGGTGGAGTCTGGATCATGGGGGCAGGTGTTGTGGATACCTTTCAGAGAATGTTCACAATAACCTCTTTCTGGTCCATCCCCACCACTATTGTGCCTTGATATGGGGTCCCTGCAGCCATGCTCATACTATTGACCTCACCTTCTATCTCATCCATCATGGGTTTGGCCATAAATGGTATCCTTACCTAAGTGGGCTAATCATGTAGTCTTCCTTTAGAATACCGAATGGGTATGAAAAGACAGATATTTAGTCTTTCCTCATGTTTAGAGATCTAATGAGTACCTAGTATCCATCCTCTGGGTGACACCATTTTGTTACATAAACAGTGAGTAGAGGAAATATGTCTTCAGAGAAAATAACCAAGCAGAGAAGGAAAAAGGAGCAGAGATGAGAGGCAGGTAAAGAATTCCACTGGGTCCAAGCTTTTCTGAGGCCCGACCTCTTTCATTCTTAGCCTTGAACTCTGGGAGATATGAACATTTTCATACAAAATTCTTTATTTTGATTAAGCCAGTTTGAGTTACTTTATTTACCTGAAATCAAAGTGTCCTCATTAATACATCAGTGGCAGTAGCTAACAGAAGTCACCAAATAAAATCCAGGAAACCAGATCTCCAAAGACAACCTTAAGAGAATCATTGCTGTGCTCAGCATTTTCTGAGCATACAGTACTCCATTCCAAGGTTTCATTTATTTTATTTTATTATTTTAAAATATATTTTATTGATTTTTAGAGAGAGAAGAATGGAGAGGGATAGAGAGATAGAAACATTGATGAATGAGAAACATTGATTGGCTACTTCTTGAATGCCCCCCTAGGGGAGCAAGCCTGCATCCTATTTGTGCTCTGACTGGGAATTGAACCTGTGACCTGTTGGTTCATGGATTGACACTCAACTGCTGAGCCGTACTGGCTGGGCTTATCCTGTTGTTGTTTTTAAATTAATAAAAATGTTTCTTTCAAGTCACTGAAGGGGCTCTGATGCTACAGATTCTTTTTACAAAATCTAATGAAAAATGTTCAAGTTAGGGTTTATTTGGGAGAGTGATGAGTTTCCTGCTTACATTGATTCCTGTGTATCTCAGAGTTTTGGCATTATTTTCAAGGTGACTCGTTGTTTCACTTATCCAACTCTTGGCCAAACATTCTAACTAGCTTTATAGCTTAAGTGATTTCATGAAAAAAAAAAAAAAGCTTTTTAAGAAATTTGATGTACCACATTTTAATTTAATTAATAGACTTACATAAGGAGTTTGATGACGTTCAGAGTTTTGATTATATTCAATAAAGTATAGATAGTTTTCAACAGTCATGTATTGGGTAACAATTATGCATACAATGCTAGCTACTGGGGATATAAGGATGAGGACTGGTTAATTACCTGGAGGGATGCCGGGTAATTTTTTGCCTGGCATCAAAAAATATATGAGGTTGGATAACTCTGCCAGGCAGAGGGTACAGAAGACCATGTGCTTTGGAGGAATGGTGAGACTTTTCCCAAAGAACAATGTGGAAGAGTGACAATGATGAAAAATTAAACTTGGTGCAGTGGTCTTTGACTAGTCACTTGCATTTTCCCCTCACATAATTTCAACAGAAAAGGCTGACTTCATTGTTCAATTCAAATAGGTATGTTAAAATGTGTCCCAGAGCAATCACACCAATTAATTATGATTTCTAAACCTAAGTGAAAACAGAGAGGGAAGAGGGCAAGACAGAAAGAGAAAAGGAGGGAGGAGAAATTTGGTAAAGATTTACCTCTGCTCCCCTTTCAATATTGCTTTTCTCAAATATTTTCATTTACTCTTTTTTAGAGGACTGCATTCTCACATTATCTCTCTATTTGTATCCCAGGGGTATTGCCCTGCCATTCACAGGTCATTCATTGTGGTAAGAATCAGGATGGATGTGGATAAAGAAGAGGACAGGAGTGAATGAATAAAAGAGAAAGGAGAAGCAGCCGGCCAAATGAACCTTTCTCAATGTAGAAGAAAACACATGAAATTTGGGCACCTACAAAATGACTCACTTGAAACCATTTGTATCATGTGCCCTCAAGAAGTCCCCAAGGCCTCAAATAAGCATCTTCCAGTCGTAGAAACTGGTATAGTGAATGGTGGCAATTATGGTTGTGGTATGCCTCATGTTTGGGCGGAGGCCAGTCTGCTTCCTCAGAGGGAGTTCCTCTCTCTTCAGTCCCCCTAGTGGGAGCTTCATCCCTGTGGCCTCCAGGGCAACATGAACAAGGAATGACTCGGGAGATCACTAAAGACTGAGAATACAGTCTTGGGTGGTATTTTGGGGCGAGTAGTACAGGAAATCAAACCTTTTTGTTTGAGATCTTAGAAATGAGAAGAGAAGGTGCTAGGCAGAGGGAAGAAGACATGGAAAGGAATCAGTGTGTCAGAGTCAGAGACGCTGCCTTGGATCTCAAGTCTTGGACTTCACTTGCCTCTATTAGGAGCAGAGACTTAAGATTTTGGTAACTGATTTGTAATCACTCTTTTTCTACCATGTTTTATCAAACACCCTTCCTTCTTGGTCCAATTTACATATATTTTAGGCAAATTTCATAATTTTATTGTCTCTTTTAATGATTAAAAGTTAGTTTTTAATGTTTAAAACATAATCCAATCCACTTTAAAGCCACCAAGTAATACCAGACTTTAACTTCTATTTGTTGCCTGCCCTTTCCCCATTTCAGAGATCGGACCATGGCTGCTGCTTTGAATCAGGAAGAGAGTAAAGGTCATGGTTTTGGCTTTCAACTACTCCCTTCCCCCTTTTCATTTTTCAAGGCTTTGCTCTATCATGGGGACATGGAGATGAAGGGAAAATGCAAGGCTGGGATCGTCTCAGTAACTAGTCTCCTATCATTGGTTGGAAGGCATCCACCATTGCACAATGCATAGTTCTCACTTTTCTCTTGTTATGGCCTCCATGGTGATAACATATGGAATTCATATATGTGTGTGTGTATGTGTGTGTGAATCAACTTCATTTTGGCCCCTTCCATGACTGAATCCCTTTTAAAGGAAGGCAGCTGTGCCAACATTCAGTTCCGTCCTTCCCCTAACGCCCTTTTCAGGAGGGGCATCACCGCATTTAACTTGGCAGCTGCCTGACAGCCCCACAAGACCGACTTATCTCTGTTCTCTGTGCTTCCTCAGATGGACCAAGGAAAGAAACTCCAGGTTCTCTTTCAGACGTTTGGAGGGTTGTGCACAATTGGGATACAGTTTAGCAGCCCCCGCCTCCCTTCAGCCCCACTCTCCTGTTGTTTCTAGGTACATTGTACCACAGTATTTTTAAGCTCAGCTGGTACAGGATGCTCCCAGGACCACGCACTTTCAGAACAGTGAACCAAAAATTGTCTTCATGCCTGTTTGCAAAGGGTACACGTTTCAAGGACTCCTGAGAACTTTTTCTCTACATTGCACTCTGCTGTAGAACAGGGATCAGATTTTGCAGAATTTTCACTCTTTCTTCTAGGCATCACAGATCTTAACTATTGGTTGGGGCTCTTCCATCACATGGAGTGGGTGGTGGGTTGGTGGTGGTATCTTCCTCCCTTCTTTACTGGGAAGGAGGTAAAATGCCTCACTACAAACACTGCACTGCTCCAAAGACAATGACTGCAAGGACCTCTTCTCTTTCCTTCCCAGTCCTCTCCCTACCTAGACTGGAGAAATGGAAGATTGGTTGATGACAGTATAGATGGTTCTGTTTCCGTTAGTAAGCCTTAGTGGGTTGTGTCTGACCTAAATTACTGGTAATCTTGGCAGTTCTTTAAAATGTGTAGTAATAGGAGCCTTATATTTGTAAAACGTAGCCATTTCCACTCAATTTTTCGTGTAAGAGGAGTTGTTATTGTAAGATAAGAGTTCTAATGTGTTCAGGTAGGATGATGAAAGCAGCTATACCTAAACTTCCCACCTCAAATAATGAAGTCACTCTTTATTTTGGGGCATTTCAAAGGTAGGTTCCAGAATTTGGAAATGATGAGCACTAATATTTCATATGTTAAAGTCAATGTGTCTAGAAAAAAATCTCTGGAGAAGTCTAGCAAATAATTGAAAGCATGATATGAATCTGGAGCATGGAAAATAACTTCAGTAAGACAGAGAGATTATTTGGAGCCATTAATGTATAGATGGCATTTGAAACCTTGGAAATGAATGATATTTTGCACGAAAGGGAATCAGATACAGAGGCAAACCCTGGAGACCATCAATAAGGGATGAGAAGAAGATACTACACATTTTTCAAAAGGTGTCAGAGAAACAGAAAAGATTAAGAGGAGACAAAGGAATAGGGAAAGAGAAACAGAAATAGAGTCTGGCAAAGAGCGAAGGTGCGGAGTGATGCGGAAGGGGAGGTGTGATGTTGAAGAAGAATGATGGAAATGAGAGAGGAGAGCTGGCTGTCAGGCTGTGGCATAGTGCCACCGACATCTGCCTGAGAGGCCTCTCCAAAGCCCCAGTGCCATAAGCTGTCCAACGTGAATCCGGAAAAGGTGTAAAATTTAGGGTTCTCCCTAACTCCCTTCGCTGAATGTGTTAAATGTGATAACTCAATCACAGAACATGATGATTTATTCTTTTGAATCCTCACTTGAGGATATTTTTTCCCATTGATTTCTAGTGTGGAAGAGAGAGGGAAAGACAGAGAGGAACATCAGTGTGAAAGAAACACATTGATTGGTTGCCTCCTGCACAAGCCCTGGCTAGGGCCCGGGCTGGGGAGGAGCCTGCAACTGAGGTATGCCTTGACCCAAATGAAACCTTGGACCCTTTTGTCCACAGGCAAAGCTCTATCCACTGAGCATACTGGCTAGGTCCATGATGAATAATTTTATGTGACAACTGGGATAGACTATGACATCCAGCTCTTTGCTTAAAGACTAGTCCAAATGTTGTAAAATTATTTTTTAGGTGTGATTAACATTTATAATCAGCCAACTTTAAGTAAAGCAGATTACTTTTCATAATGTGGGTGGGCTGCATTCAACCATTTACTAGTAAAGCCTTTAACAGCAAAGACTGAAGTTTTCCAAATGAGAAGGAATTCTGCCTCAAGGCCACAAGGAAACCCTACTTGTGTTTCCACCCTGACAGCATGCCTGGCAGACTTTGAACGCAAGCCTGCACCATCAACTCTTACTTGAATTTGTGACTTACAGGCCTCAATTACATAATTACATAAACCAATTCCTTAAAATAAATCTTTCTCTAATTCCCACTATATTAATTGTTATTAATGTAATTAAAATAATCATTATTTAATTCCCAATAAATAGAATTTGTATAATTAATATTACATGTTAAATGAAAATATATCTTATTTACATATAATTACATGTTACTTTTAAGATATCTTAATAGATTTCATTAATATATAATATGTTAATATAACAATATATAATAAATGATAATATATTAATATTATATATTATGCAATATAAGAGATTTAAATATATATACATATGTCTATATGACAGAAACACTAATATAGTTAGCTACTGTTTCTGTTTCTTTGAAGAATACTTACTAATACTAGTACATGTGTACATTTTAGCATAGGACCAGTCTTTCAATTAGTAGCTTTGTGTATGTTATTTCCACTAGATTACAAACTCCCTTAGGCCCAGACTGCTTCTCATTCATGTTTGTGCCTACATTGTCTGGCACATTTTGCACACATCTAATCTAATAAAAGAGTAATATTAAAATTGACTGTTTCTATGGGACTTCTAAGCCACGCCACCAACCAATCAGAGTGGCTGTATGCAAATTAACCCAGCCAAGATGAAGGCCGGCAGTCACAGAGCTGGAGTAAACAGCAGACTTCCTTTGCACCAGGAGTAAACTGTCAGCTGGCCAGCTGGGCTTCTCCTGGCTCTAGGCAACATTGTTGCAACATAGTTGCAATTATAGAAGCCTCGGAGCTGAAGCAAACAGCAGGCTTCCATTGCACCAGCGATGGAGGAAACTGCTTGCCTAGAGTCTACTAAGGCAACATTGTTTCAATTATAGAAGCCACGGAGCTGAAGCCAATAGGAGGCTTCATTATCTGCCTAGACCTCGGCTTAAAGGAACAGTGTATCAATTATGGAAGATAAATAAAGCCCAGAAACCTGCTTCCAGCCAGCCTTGCTGGGACGTTGAGTCAATGGGAGCTGTGGGCAGCCTGAAAACAGCCTTCAGACCCTCACCCAGGCTGGCCATACCCCAATGGGGTAAGGGATCCCACTGGGGGGCTTGGCAAGCCTGCAAACAGCCATCAGCCCCTCACCCAGGCTGGCCAGGTACCCCAGCAGGTGGACATCCCCAGAGGGGTCCCAGACTGTGAGAGGGCACAGGCTGGGCTGAGGGACCTCCCGAGTGCACAAATTTTTGTGCACCAGGCCCCTAGTAATAAATAACCACAGAATTAGTAGAACAGCATGCTCTTCTTGATAGTAATGGATTAAAAATGTCAGATCTTTTTCTCTCATGAACAGCATAGTTCTGGAATAATTTTGCTTTACTTGATGATAACAAGATTGGTGTCTGGTATAACAAGACTACAGGCTGGATACCTGAGAAGAATTCATCAGCAGGTGGCATATTCCATTTGACACCAAGGAAAATTCAGTTATCCTGTGCTCTATGACACATCAGTGGTGCAGCTGGTCTAAATCTCTGGCCACAGACTCAGTATGCAAGACATGATGTGTTTCTTCAATATCTTAAAATTATATTAAATCTTATTCTGAGTCTTTATCTTGTTCAGTTCATGGAAAAATCAGTCACTTTCCTTATTGGGGTGACTTGTATCCCATACAGGTCATGGGAAGTTGAGTATTAGGTAGGAAGCTCCTAGCATCATTTTTTAAATTTTATCTTTATTGTTGAAAGTTTTGTACTAGTATATGACTCTCTTTTTCCCATTGATGCCTTTTAGCTCACACTGGACCTCTGCCCCAGGCCTTCACCTCACTATTGTCTTTGTCCATGGTAAATATATATATTCATACAAGCTCTTTGGTTAATCTGTCCCCACCCACCCCCGCCTTCCCTCTGAGATTCCATAGTCTGTTCCATGTTTCTATATCTTGGATCTATTTTTTTCATCAGCTTATTTTTTTCTTTAAATTCCACATATGATACTTGTTTGTCTCTGACTGGCTTATTTCGTTTAGCATAATACTCTCCAGGTCCTCCAGGTCTCAAAAGGTAGGATATCCTTCTTTTTTACAGCTACATAGCATTCCGTGGTGTAAATGTACCACAGCTTTTTTATCCACTCATCTATTCCTAGTATCTTGACTAGCACAGTAGACTGTGAGGTCTGTGCTATGCCTGTTCCCAGCCTGCAAAGTTCCTCCCGGTGCAGCAGCTCTTGGTCTCTGGCCTGTGCATTTCT
Source organism: Murina feae (assembly GCA_004026665.1). Lineage (NCBI taxonomy): Eukaryota > Metazoa > Chordata > Mammalia > Chiroptera > Vespertilionidae > Murina > Murina feae. The sequence continues at coordinate 25,523 of PVJC01020605.1, forward strand.
TAGGACATAGGGTCTTGGCCTGGAAAGCTGGTGCCGAGAGTTCAGCCTTCCCGGGCAGGCCAAGGAAGTTTCTCTTTTGCAGTTCTGCTGTCTTCCCTGGGCACCACCATGAACTTGGATGTCTATCCCCTTCTATCTTTTTAATCAGTGGAGAATGCCATGTTCTCCTTTTTGTTGTCACCAAAAATGCTCCTAACATAATCTAAAAAGTCAACTTTGCTAAAAAAAAAAACAAAAAGTAAATAAGAGAAGTATGTCATCAGTATGAAAACACTAAAGTTGCCTGCATGTAAAATGGAATGAAAGGAAAATACAGCAAATTAAATGTTTCACTTACTTTACTGGTGCTTTTCTGTTCGCAAGAAAACACAAGGTGGCAACTGTAATATGAGTCATCAGGAAAGCGAATCCAATGCCCAGGAGAGTCCATACATCTAGAATTTCAAACCAGTGAAAAGGATACACACACAGTCAAAAATATCAGACACTCAAAAACCCAGTGATTTGTTTAGTCACAACGTCACCTACTATTCTGAGAGTATGTAAGATCTGCAGTAGATTGGTTAACTTTGATGTGGCATCGATTTCCCGTCCATCCTTGTTGGCATCTGGAAATGAGATAAAAGATGACAGTTAGAAAAACAAAAAGGAAGTAGCAACATATTTTAGTAGTATCGTCATGGAATAAAATGATGAATGTCAATAGACAATGAGATACCGGCAATGTGGGTGACTTTGATAAGAAACTAAAAAGTTAAACCAAAGCCAAAACTAAATTAAATTTCATTATTTTCACATTATTGTGTAAATTTCATTATTTTCAGATTATTGTGTGGCCTAGAGATAGGGACAGGTTTCCATTTTGGCTAACTGGGCATCCTTAGGTTTTTGAAAATACCACTTCACTGGCATGAGGATCACACTAGTCTTCCCTTTAGATGTATGGTAGGTATTTGAATGTGCCTATTAAGACAGATGTCAGTGGACACTCTTAAAATACCAGTTAAAAATGAATGGGAAAAATCCAAACGTACGCAATCTTTCGATCACCTATCTTCTATTTGTCTATATGTTTATTTATGTACTAGAGGCCGATGCACGAAGATTCGTGCAAGAATGGGCTTTCCTTCCCTTAGCTGCCAGCACTGCCTTTGCTCCAGCTTGGAGCAGCCTTTCTGCCTTCCCATTCTCCCCAGAGGCCCATAGTGGCTGGGGCAGTGTGGCACACCTGCACCGTCACCATGGCGATGTTGCAAGTGTCCCACCCCACCCCTAGCCGCTCTGTGCCTGCATATGCAAATTAACCTGCCAGTTTTTATTGGGTTAATTTGCATATAACTCCTGATTGGCTGGTGGGTACCACAAAGATACAGTCAATTTGCATCTTTCTGTTTTATTAGAGTAGATGTGTACTTATATTATCATCTATCTATAACATATATATGTGTGTGTGTATATATATATCACTCTTCTGGTGATGAATAAATAGAGTATTAAGTGACTTTTTCTTTTGATTATTTTTTACTGAAAAAAAAATTTCAACTATACTGGAAAATATTTTGATGATAATTTTATAGAAATAAAAATAGATGCTATAGATAAAAGGAAAATTAAAGATAGGCAATTTATTCTTACATTGGTAAAAATATACCTGTAAAAAGTAACAGGATATAACCTTTCTTTAAATAATACATAAGTATATATCACTGAATTATTTATTTATTTATTTTTCTACTGAAGAACAATTACATTAAAGAATAGATCAAGGTAATATGATCTTATCAACTACCATGAGAAAAGTAACAGAAAGGAATGTATTTTAAGGGCCCAAATTAGTTTCAAAATATGCTGAATTTTTGTCACTTTTGGCCAAGGAAATTTTGAATTTAAGAAGTATGAATGAAATTTTGAGTTAGATATTTATAATACAAAATCCTTTAAAGGAGTTATTTTAGAAGAAACTGAGTCCTACCCTCAAAAGTTTCCACTTAAGTATATTTTGTACATTGTATATCAGTCTGATATATTTATTTATTTTTTAATCCTCACCTGAGGATATTTTTTTCCATTGGTTTTAGAGAAAGTGGAAGAGAAGGGAAGAGACAGAGAGAAACAGCCGTGTAAGAGAGGCACACCAATTGGTTGCCTCCCACACCTGCCCTGGCCCTGACCAGGGCCTAGTATTGAGCCTGCAACCTAAGTATGTGCCCTTCACCAGAATTGAACCTGAAACTCTTCAGTCTGACACTCTATCCACTGAGGCAAACCAGCCAGGGACAGTCTGCCTAATTTAAACCAAATGTTTTCTATATGTGTTTTCAAGGGAGCTTATCTGTGAATTTTAATATATAGCAATTAATTTTGAAATATGAATAGAAATTACTGAAATTTTAAAATTATAAAGTAATATCTATGATTCAAAAAATTCATGTCCCTGGGCTGGTGTGGCTCAGTGGTTGAGTATTGACCCATGAACCAGGAAGTCAAGGTTTGATTCCTGGTCAGGGCATATGCCTGGGTTGCAGTCTTAATCCCCAGTAGAGGACATGCAGGAGGCACCCGATCAATGATTCTCTCTCACCATTGATGTTTCTCTCTCCCTCTCCTTTTCTTTCACTGAAATCAATAAAACACATTTTAAAGATTCTTGTCAATAACAAAAAATTGTTCCTTGAAGCAGAAATTGTAATCTCCACACCAACATCATTCCAAACCATCACTTCCTTCCTATTTGATGTTTATCAGATGAAAAGTAATAAATGCTTAAAGTAATGTGTGTTTGAATACAACCCTTCATACCTCTATGTAATTCCATCTTCCTTATGTAACTAATATAAACAGCCAAGTATGTCTCTTTCCATTCCTTTTACCCTCTCAGAGAACACACACACGTACACACATGGGTGTGTTTATCATCATAGAAACATCTACTTCTCTGTGTCACAAACTGGCTTTAACTTTCAACAGTGCATTACAGATTTCTTAGCAGCTGTCTACTAGTATACAAACAACCCATACAGACAATTTTCAGAAATTAACATACCATGTATATATTTCTCAGTTTAATATTTTTGTTGTTGCTTTTCTCCTTCTCACACTCTCCACTGAGGAGAAAGATAAGCTTGGTTGCAAAAAGAAGCAAGTAGCAAGTAAAAATATTTAACATATGTTTTATCTTTCTTTGTCATACTAAACCTCTTCTACGGATAACTCAATGTTCAAAGTAATTGTGGCAGCTGGATCCCCAGACTCCATTCAAACAGGGAGAATGGATGAGATATTGGGAAGATCTTGGAGTGCTTTGATTAGGGGGATGCCAACCAGAGAAGATCAGTCCTGGTGGGGCATCTAAGGCAGAGCTGGATGGTTGTTAAGAGTGGGGTGGGTGTAGGGATGGCTGCGCAATTGTGTGATGCCATGATACAAAGTAAAGGTTAAAATATATGAAATATAACAAGGTTAAAATAAGTGCTAAAGGCCCTAGTTGGTTTGGATCAGTGGATAGAACATTGGCATACGGATTGAAGAATCCTGGGTTCAATCTTCTCTCTCTCTCTCTCTCTCTCTCTCTCTCTCTCTCTCTCCACCTCTCTTCCACTCTCTGGAAAAATATCCTTGGGTGAGGATTGAAAAAAAAATGTTTGCTTTCCTTTGTTAGGATAATTATATACCTTTCTAAAAATGCTAAAGGAGAGGATGAAAGAATTGCTTCAAGAATAATTATATTGCCCTGATTGGTTTGGCTCACTGGATAGAGCATTGGTCTGTGGACTCAAGGGTCCCAGGTTTGATTCCAGTCAAGGGCATGTACCTTGGTTGTGGGCACATCCCCAGTGGGGAGTGTGCAGGAGGCAGCTGATCAATGTTTCTCTTTCATTGATGTTTCTAGCTCTCTATCCCTCTCCCTTCCTCTCTGTAAAAAATCAATAAAATGTATTTTTTAAAAAAGAATAATTATATTTTCAGACCCAGAAAGTGAAATATGTGCAATTTCAATTATACATTCATGGAACCAGTGATATATTAAATTACATTTATTCTAAAGAATGAAGTGTTATATATACTAGGGGCCTGGTGCACAAAAATTTGTGCACTTGGGGAGTCCCTCAGCCAAGTCTGTGCCCTCTCACAGTCTGGGACCCCTCAGGGGATGTCCACCTGCTGGCGTGCCTGGCCAGCCTGGGTGAGGGGCTGATGGCTGTTTGCAGGCTGGCCAAACTCCCCAGTGTGAACCCTCACCCCATTGGGGTATGGCAAGCCTGGGTGATGGGCTGAGGATCATTTTCAGGCTTCCTACATCCCCTTCAGGTAATGGGGTGCCTGGGAAGCCTGGGTGAGGACCTGAGGGGCATTTTCAGGCTGCCCACCGCCCCTTCAGGGTTTGGGTCCCTACTGGGGTGCCTGGCAGCCTGGGTGCAGGGCTGAGGGCCGTTTTCAGGCTTTCAGGCTGCCCACAGCTCCCATTGACCCAACGTCCCAGGAAGGCTGGCTGGAAGCAGGTTTCTGGGGTTTATTTATCTTCTATAATTAAACACTGTTGCTTTGAGCCGAGGCCTAGGCAGGTAAGGAAACCTCCTGTTTGTTTCAGCTCCGTGGCTTCTATAATTGAAAATTGTTACAATGAGCAGAGGCTCAGCCAGCCTAGGGAGGCAGTTGCAATGGAAGCCTGCTGTTTATTCTAGCTCCGTGGCTGCCAGCCACCATATTGACTGGGTTAATTTGCATACACCTGCTCTGATTGGCTGGTGGGTGTGGCTTGGCTGGGGGCGTGCCTTATCTAATCTAATAAAAGAGTAATAGGCAAATTAACCCTTATTTCGTTACGCCTAAGCCATGCCCCCCAGCCAAGCCACCCCAGCCAATCAGAGAGACTGTATGCAAATTAACCCAACTAAGGTGGTGGCCGGCAGCCATGGAGCAAGAGTAAACAGGAAGCCAGCGATGGAGGAAACTGCTTGCCTAGGCTGACTGTGGCCTCTGCTCAAGACAACAAAGTTTCAATTATAAAAGGTAAATAAACCCCAGAAACCTGATTCCAGCCAGCCTCGCTGGACCTTGGGTCAATGGGAGCTGTGGCCAGCCTGCAAACGGCCCTTAGCCCCTCACCCAGGCTGGCCAGGCACCCCAGTAGGGACCCAAACCCTGAAGGGGCTATGGCCAGCCTGAAAATAGCCTCAGCCCCTCACCCAGGCTAGCCACACCCATGGGATGAGGGTTCCCACTGGGGAGCTTGGCCAGCCTGCAAACAGCCATCAGCCCCTTACCCAGACTGGCCAGGCACGCCAGCAGGTGGACATACCCTGAGGGGTCTCAGACTGTGAGAGGGCATAGGCTGAGCTGAGGGACCCCCCCGAGTGCACAAATTTTTGTGCACCAGGTCCCTAATACACACACACACACACACACACACACTGAGTGACCAGATTGTTATGACCACCTGACATTTGTAGGCAAATTAACCATACACTGCATGTACAGGGTACGGAAGCTGAAGGTCTGTTCAAACACCTTTGCTGTCTGCAGTTACCAAAATAAAATGTCTACAATTCACACAGGAACACAAGGATTGGACAGTCGAGCATTGG
>PVJC01020606.1:0-29014 GCA_004026665.1 Murina feae
CAAGTAGACATCCCCTGAGGGCTCCCTGGCTGCTAGAGGGATGTCTGACTGCCAGCTTAGGCCTGAGAACCCAGGGAGCCGTCCTAAGCTAGCAGGTGGACATCCCCCAAGGGGTCTCAGACTGCGAGAGGGCACAGGCCAAGCTGGGCTGAGAGACCCCCCTGAGTGCACAAATTTTTGTGCACTGGGCCTCTAGTTTATATATAAAAGCCTAAGCAACCATTTGACTGGTAGCTATGATGTGCAATGACCACCAGCAGGCAGACGCTCAATACACAGGCATAGAAACGTGGAATAGACTGATGAATATCAGAGGGAAGCGGGGAGGAGGGAGGACAGGAAGAGGTTAACCAAAGATCTTATAGGCATACTAAAGGCCTGGTGTACAGATTCATGCACCAGTGGGGTCCCTCAGCCTGGCCATCATGCTGAAACCAGCAGTCTGACATCCCCTGAGGGTTCCTGGATTGCAAGAGGGTGCAGGTTAGGCCGAGGGACCCTACTGGTGCATGAATCCATTCACTGGGCTTCTAGTATTATACAAAAGAATTGGGATGGCTCCCTGTTTACTGATATGGAAAAACCTGCACATGGTTTAAGTAAAAAACAGATCATAGTATACCAGCAAGGAGAGAACTGACTATATTTTATTTGCTTGAACATGCTGGAGAAACCCTAGAAGGATACAGAAACTACTAATAAAAGTAGATACATGAGAATTAGAGTGGGAATGAGTTAGGAGAAACATGATAGCTAGAGAGAAGAGTGGGAATATACTTTTCACTGTGTTTCATAATATTTAAATTATTGAGCAACATGTTTTTTAACTGTTGAGAATAAAAAATAAATTTAAAAAAGAAAATTTAGTTTAAAATTGTATTTAACATATAAAATTGAGTTTAAAATTATTTTCTAGATGAACTACAGTTTGTTGACTGGGACAGGGACAGTGACAGGGAAGATACTAATGATGAGAATGAATTTGAAGACAGTGAGAGTGCTGTGGAAGATGGCCAGAGTGCTGTGGAAATATCAGACTGTGCTTCTTGTGCAAGCAGTCCTTCGACAAGTGAAGAGAGAGTATCTGAGCTTCCTAAGGTAAGAATGAATCGTTTCAAAAATTTTTATTCTATTTATGGCATTTCTTAATCATATCCTTCCTCAAGGATAGCAATTTTTAACTCCTGATGGATTCTTTTGCACTTTACCTCCTTATCCTATATAATAAACAGCTAATATGCAAATCCACCGAAATTCAGAACGACCGGTTGCTATGACACCCACTGACCACCAGACGCTCAACTCAGGAGCTGCCCCCTGGTGGTCAGTGTGCTCTCACAGGGGGAGCACCACTCAGCCAGAAACTGGGCTCATGGCTGGTGAGCCCAGGGGCGGTGGCGGGAGCCTCTTCTCCCTCCACAGCAGTGCTAAGGATGTCCTCCTGTCAGCTTGGGAAGTGGGCCTAAGCCATCTGTTGGTCATCCCCCAAGAACTCCTGGACTCTAAGAGGGTGTAGGCCAGGCTGAGGGCCCCTCAGCTCCCGAGTGCATGCATTTTGTGTACCAGGCCTCTAATCTAAATAACATGCTTGTAATGTATTTCTAAACATAGATCAATATTTTTATGATAATGTTACATGCAGTAAACACCAATATTCAAGAAGAATGATCTTACATGTAATAATATTACATGCAGTAAACATGAATATTTCAAGAATAAAAGGATTTTAAGAATAATAATAATAATATTACCAAAACTGTACTAACATAGTATGATACCACAAAAGTTGTAGGAAATATGAAAAATCTGAAAATTACAGGATTACTTATATTCTAGAATATTTTTTTCCCTCTGGTTCCACAAATAAGTGAGATCATGTGATATTTATCTTTCTCTGACTGGCTTACTTTGTTTAGCACTATGCTTTTAAAGTCTTATTTTGTTGGATATGAGTATTGCTACTCTAGCTTTTTTTTCTTTTTAATTTGTATGGAAAAAATTTTTCCATCCCTTCACTTCCATCCTGTATATGACTTATTTTGAGGTGGGTCTCCTGTAGACAGCATATAGTTGGGTCTTGTTTTTGTATCCATTCAGCTACCCTACACCTTTTAACTAGAGCATTTATTCCATTTACATTTAGGGTTGTTATTCAGTGGTACTTATTTTTTAAAAAAATATATTTTATTGATTTTTTTATAGAGAGGAAGGGAGAGGGATAGAGAGTTAGAAACATCGATGAGAGAGAAACATCAACCAGCTGCCTCCTGCACACCCGCCCCTGGGGATGTGCCCACAACCAAGGTACATGCCTTTGACCGGAATTGAACCCAGAACCCTTGAATCTGCAGTCCGGCTAGGGCGAGTGGTACTTATTTATCGCCATTTTAATTCTGTATGGCTAGATTTCTCTCTCCGTTTCTTATTCTCAGCAATCCCTTACAGCAATCCCGTTAGCATTTCTTGTAATGCTGGTTTGGTGGTGATGAACTCCTTTAGCCTTTTTTTTTCTTTCTGTCTGGGAAGCTCTTTATTTGACTGTTTATTTTGAATGATAGCCTTGCATTTGGGGGTTCTTTGTTTCTTTATGGTTGTCTGTTTGGATTTGTAACTATGTATTAGTTGGATCCTCTACACCTCTCAATCTCTAGTGCAGGACAGCATTAAAGGCTGTTTCTGACTAATTGGATTAGGTCCCAGAGTTCTATGTGGCTCCCCCCACAGCTAAGATATCTCTCCAGGACTTGAGTTGCTATCTGTGGCTGTCCGGCCAGCACTTTTGCACCTCTGCCCCTCCGCCCCTCCTGTCAGTCTCTATGCGGTCTCCACTTTTGGTCCTTGGGTATCAGGGTTCTCTCCTGTGAGTTTTACATTGGTTATTCAGGAAGCTTTTCCATATTTCAGTTGTAGTTCTGGCTTGTTCCTGGGAGCATGTCCGTGCAGCATCCTCCTACTCTGCTGCCATTTTTAATTTTTTTAAAAACATAGATAAATACTGAGTTCTCGTCTCCTCACCCATTTTTCACCACCAGCTGCCCACTGAACATTTCCCATCCCTCCATTTTTTAAGAACATATATATCATGTTTTGGTTAGATTAATATTAAGCATTACATACCTGTGAATACATAATATTTTTAACAAAGGCAAATATTAATTATGATTACTTTCCCTTCACAACTTTTTATTTTCTTTAGTTAATTATTTTGGAGTTTGTTTTCCTAGTTTTACTTACCATTAATAAAACTTTAATTTTTTACCATTGTATTTGTTTTAGTGGAGAATTTTTCCCCACAACCTTCTCACTGCTCAAAGTTGAACTCAGCAACCTCTCTGCTTTGTGACCATTACTACTTAGGTCTCCCTTTATTCTCTTTCTTGGAATTCCCTTTATCTCCTCTTGTTTGGAGCAACTTAATCCTGGATTCTATGTATGCCTCTTTCTTGGTTTTTCACTCTCATTTTGATTGAGAGAAGATTGGTGAAAGGTAACTTTTTGAGACTTGGCAAATCACAAGATGTATTTATCACCTTTGATATGTGATAAATACCTTTGAAAATTTGTATACAATTTTAGGTTGAAAATAATTTGTCTTCATGATTTTGAAGGCTTCATTGTTTTCTAGTTCTATAGTTACTGTCAAGAAGCCTGAGTTATTTTCATTCTTTTTCTTTTAAATATTTTTAATGATTTCAGAAAGGAAGGGAGAGGAAGAGAGATAGAAACATCAGTGATGAGAGGGAATCATTGGTGAGCTACCTCCTGCATGGCCCACACTGGGGATCGCAACCTGGGCATGTGTACTGACCAGGAACAGAACCATGGCCTCCTAATTCACAGGTAGATGCTCGCCACAGCCTCGCTGGCCGGGCTTAGCTACTTTTTAAAAAAATATTTTTCCTGGAGAAACAAGATGGTGGCATAAGGTATATACCTGAATGTGCAGCCTCCTACAAACCACATTAAAAAATACAACTATAAAGCTAAATGGCCATCCTCCAGAACTAAGGGAGTGGAAGCTTTACAACTAGAAGGCAAGAGAAGGAGTGCATTGAGACTGAGTAGAAGTTCTCGGCGCCAAAGCAGAGAGGTACGGATGCGTGCAAAATGGTGGTGGCACGGATGATATGGTGGTGGCAGCTGCACCTGGGTCCGTGGCTTGGAAGGGGATTACAAGCTCCGGGGTCACACTGAACTCTTTGCGGGTTGTCTGGCAATGGGGTGGAAGATGAGGGTGGTGTTCTAGCAGAGCTGTTTGCAGCGATCACTGACGCGGAGCTCCGAGACTCGGGGACTCAGGGGCGCGCAGACGCCAGGGTGTGGAGACGCCAAAATGGGGAGAAGCTGTGTAGACAGCTGAGGGGCAGCCATCGCGGGTTGGTCCGCCCTTGTGATTCCCTGCAACCCTGCCCCACCCAATTTACAACCCCACACAAACTGTGTGCCTGTCTGCCTGCAGCCTAACCTAACAGACTAGACTGTAGATGGGACAGAGAATTCCAAAAGTTCCAAACCCCAAACAATGAGGAGGAAGGCCTGGAGGTCATTTCCTCCCAGTGATACCAACAGCAACCAAGACTTAACTACAACAAAACTGTGCACCCAGCCCTCAAAGGTGTACAATAACAGTGTCCACCCCAGGTGATTGGGGAGGCTGAATCACTGGGCCCTATAAGACACCTAGCACAGAAAGCCACTCTATCAACACAGGGAAGCAGCCAAAATGCAGAGACAAAAAAACAGATCACAAATGACAGAAATGGAGGAAAGCAAACAACTGGATATAGAGTTCAAAACCACGTTTATAAGGTTTTTCAAGAATTTTCTAGAAACCACCGAAAAACTTAGTGAGACCCTCAATAAATCTGGTGAGACCCTTGAGGATATGAAAAAAGACCAACTAGAAATGAAGCATACACTGACTGAAATAAACAATATTATACAGGGATTCAACAGCAGACTAGAGGAACGCAAGAATCAAGTCAAAGATATGAAATACGAAGAAGCAAAAAAACACCCAACTGAAAAAGAAAAAAGAATTCAAACATATGAAGGTAGGGAAGAACCAAGATGGCAGCATAAGGTATATACCTGAATGCGCAGCCTCCCACAAACATTAAAAAATACAACAATAAACCTAAACAACCATACTCCAGAACCAAGGGAGTAGAAGCTTTACAACTAGAAGAGAAGGAGTGCATCGAGACTGAATAGAAGTTCTCGGCGCCAAAACAGAAAGGTACGGACGTGAGAAAGGGCAACGGGGTGGCGGCAGGAAAGGGTGGAGGCAGCTTGGAAGGGTTTACAAGCTCCGGGGGTCGCACTGAATGCTGTGTGGGCAGTCTGGCAACAGGGCAGAAGACGACTGTGGTGTTCTAGCAGAACTGTTTGCAGCGGTCCCAGACGTGGGACTGACTTGAGCATACAGACGCCAGGGCGTGGAATAGCGCCGCAGAGCTGGCTGAGAGGCAGCCATCACAGGTTGCTCCACCCCAGTGACTCTGAGACCCCGCCCCAAGCTGCGCGCCTGCCTGCCTGCAGCCAAATTAACAGACTGCAGCTGGGACAGAAAACACCACTCTACCAGCCAAAATGCAGAGACAGAGATAGATCACAAATGACAGAAATGGAGGAAAGCAAACCACTGGATATAGAGTTCAAAACCACAGTTATAAAGCTACTCAAAAATATTCTATGAACCTCCAAGGAACTAAGTGAGACCTTCGAGGAACTTAATGAGAATACAAAAAAAATGGCAAAGGACCAATCAGGAATTAAGCAAACACTGACTGAAATAAAGAATAATATACAGAGATCCAACAGCAGACTAGAGGACTGCAAGAATCAAGTCAAAGATATGAAATACCAGGAACCAAAAAACAGGCAACCAGAAAAGAAAAAATAATCCAAAAATATGAAGATAGTGTAAGGAGCCTCTGGGACAACTTCAAGCGTACCAACATCAGAATTATAGGGGTGCCAGAAGAAGAGAGAGAGCAAGATATTGAAAACCTACTTGAAGAAATAATGACAGAAAACTTCCCATACCTGGTGAAAGAAATGGACTTACAAGCCCAGGAGGCACAGAGAACCCCAAACAAAAGGAATCCAAGGAGGAACACACCAAGACATGCCAAGAGCAAAAGACAAAGAGAGAGTCTTAAAAGCAGCAAGAGAAAAACAGTTAATCACCTACAAGGGAGTACCCATATGACTGTCAGCTGATTTCTCAACAGAAACCATGCAGGCCAGAAAGGAGTGGCAAGAAATATTCAAAGTGATGAATAGCAAGAACCTACAACCAAGATTACTCTATCCAGCAAAGCTATCATGTAAAATTGATAATAAGATAAAGAGCTTCACAGACAAGGAAAAACTAAAGGAGTTCATCACCACCAACCCAGGATTATTTGAAATGTTGAAGGGCATTCTTTGAGAAGAGAAAGAAGAAGAAACAGGTAAAGATAAAAACTATGAACAACAAAGGGACAACAAATACCTATCAACCACTGAATATAACAAGTCAATAGAAATATGATGAACAGAATAAACTGGTGAATAGAATAGAAGTAAGGGCATAGAAAGGGAATGGACTGACAATTCTCCGGGGGAAGGAGGTGTGAGTGGTATGAAAAGAGACTGGACAAAAATCTTACATCTAAGGACAAAGACAGTGGTGGGGTTAAGGGCACGGGGTGGAGGGGGGAACCAGGTGGAGGGGAGCTATGGGGGTTAAAAAAAAAAGGAACATCTATAATAATCTGAACAATAAAGATTTATTAAAAAAATTTTTTCCTGCCCCTTTACCCCTTATATTTCTTAGTGATAAACTCCTTTAGCCTTTTCTTGGTTGGGAAGCTCTTTATTTCACTATCTATTTTGAATGATAGCCTTGCCAGATATAGTAATCATGGTTTCAGGTCTTTGCTTTTCATTTCCTTGAATACTTTATGCCATTCCCTTCTGGCACATAGAGTTTCTGATGAAAAATCAGTTGATCGCCTTATGGGAGCTCCTTTGCAGGTAACAAATTGCTTTTCTCTTGCTGACTTTAAGAATCTCTCTTTGTCTTTAATTTTTGGCATTTTAATTATGATGTGTCTAGGTGTTAGTCTGTTTAGGTTCTTCTTGCTTGGGACTTTGTGCCTCCTGAACTTATGTGACTTTTTTCTTCACCAGATTAGAGAAGTTTTCTGCCATTATGTCTTCAAACAGGTTCTCTATCCCTTGCTCAGTTTCTTCACCTTCTGTTATTCCTATGGTGAAAATATTGTATGTTTCCTGTTGTCCCACAGTTACCTTAAGTTGTCCTCCTGTTTTTTCTTTTTGGTTCTCTGATTGACTCATTTTTTTTTTTTTTTTTTTTAATAGCTGATGCTGTCTAGGCAGCTGCCTTTTAGGAGATTTTAACTCATATACCCACATACCGTATCTCTGTCCAGGATCGTGTAGTTACATCAGCACTTACTTGTTAATATTTCCTTATATTAATACCTAAAACCATTCTCTTATGTTTGTTTGATATTTCCAGTAGGTTGTAAGAAGTAAAATATGTGCATTTTTTATAGACTTGCCTCTATTTGAATATGTGCAGTTTTTATAGACTTGCCTCTATTTGTAGTGTATTGTTTGCCTTTGAATTTCTCAGGCAGAAGCATGCCCGGAGAACATCTCCTGGTAGTGAAATGGGCATGTGAGCCAGGAAGGAATAGTAGCCAATCAAGGGGTCATTATCAAGCAAATTACTGTTGTGTGCACTGGCGCTTAACACTTTGTAAGCGGGCATTTTCCCGCCACTGTGTGGTAGCGTTCAAAATGCTTTCCTTTGTGCAGGAGGACATTACAAAACTTGCACATGTATCGCGTTTCACTGCGTAGTTTATGAGCGGCACACACACGACAACGACGTAAAACATTTTTATTTTTGCCGGTTCCAACTAGAGGTTCCAATGTATGTTTCCTCATGTCCATTGACAGTCTCCCTGGTGCACCCGATTTTACTCGTTTCCCGCAAAAAATTAATACTGTTCTTAGACTCTGTGAGCCATAGAATTACCCCATCAGGGGGGCCCTGAGGCAAAGAAATGGAGGAGCTGGAAGCTGGATAATAGGGCAAGCAAGTATCACTGAAGACGTAGGGAGGAGATCTGAGTAGGGTGTTGACAGAATCAGCTACAATGTGTAAGTGAGCTAAGTACATTAAATAACATTGGAGGGGGAAGATTTATACCATCATTAGGAGTTTTGTACCTATTAATTGGCTCTCCAGAAACAAAACCTCTTATATAACTCAAGGTTATTTTTGCCTCATGTGTGCTTGTAGAAATGAAACATACATATGGTGGATGGATACTGACTGTATAAGACATGTTTTACTTTAATTCATTGGGAAGCACTGATTATAATCCAGGTCAGTCTTAAATCCCTCATCCAGGGATGTGATTGATTTGCCTGTACATGTGATTCCACTGGTTCCCTGGAGCAAAGGCAATTGCATTCATACCCACAGCAGCTAATACACATGCTTCCTTGTTGTGAGTCACTCTCTTGAGTGCTTTGCTACATATGTTAGCATATTTAAACCTCACAAAAACTCTGTGAGACTGGAGCTGTTTCATCATCTCTTCTTTCCAGATCAGGATTCTGAGGCACAGAAAGATTAAGTAATTCCTCTGGTTATAAAGTAGTAAGTGATTGAGCCAGGATTCTAACTCATACACTCTAGCTTCTTGGCTGTGGTCCTGACCATTTTGTTACAGTGTCAGCAATAGTAATAACAATAATAATATTAAAACCCAGTAATCCTGAGTTCTTACATGTGCCAGTACTTTGCTAAGTTCTGATCATGTGAGGTAGATGTTGTTGTAACCCTGTTTTATAGATGAGGATATGAAGATACAGTTAATAAATGGCAAAATGAGATTCTAGCTCATGTCCCAAATTCTCGTAATTACTTATGTTGTATTCCTTGGAATACAGATTAACTACATACTTACCTACTTGGAAGAAAAGCATGATAGAAATTGAAGACCATAGCAATACATTGTCTTTGTAATGTTGTCTTTTAGGATATTTAACAAATGTAGTTGATTACTGATGTGACTTTCCATGTTGGTTAGTATTGCTGTTTGGATTTTCATAATTTATTTTACCATTGTCTTCCAAGTCCAAGACCTCTTTCTGTAGAGGGCAGCAGAGACATAATAGTGAAGTCTCTTTATAACCCACATTTTCCAGGAAGTGTGAAGGAAGTGGGATTTAGGTGAGCTTTGTTATGCAGTTCTCATGTACTTTATGTAGCGATTGCCGTGAAATCCAGGTGCTACTGAGAGACAGGTAAGCACCTTCCCATGTCACTGAGACCTTACTAAGCGTGCCTTCAAGCTGCCTTTGTCCAGTCCCTTCCCCATGGGTCAGTGGGGGACAGATTTGGAGAGTATTAAATGAACCAGCAAAACTATAAATGGCATGCCTATGTTTTCTAGTTTTTCCTTTACTCCTTTTCTGTTAAATAATAACCAGATTATTACAGTGATATTATTACTAGCAGCTGCTGTCAGAAATGAGGGCAGCGTGGAGAACTTTGCCCTTAACTGTCTTAGGGCAGTTAATGTCAGAAATAAGCAGTACACCAGTTGGTGTTACAATAGTTGGAGTTGAAATAATGTTCTGCTAAACAAGCTTTCCCTGACATATATACATGCATCATTCAATTTTCACTGTATGGCTGTGAGGTAGTTCAGTGTTCTCTTTATAGCTGTAAGATGTATGTTCTTAAAGAGCCCTCGCAGGAGAAGAGTTTGTTTAAGTAAAAAAACCGATATGAAAAATAATACTTGCATGACTTCGATTGCAATTTTGGGCTTTTGCGATACATAGACATATATTTTTTTTGCTTCTTTCTAGAACCTTGAAACTAAATACATAAACTACTTTATACATTTAAATCAGTAATACTATATTATCCATGTTAATTTTTTAAGTAGGAAAAGCTTTGAAGATTGTAGCCTTGTTTTGTTCATTGTTTGTTTGGTCTTTGCTTTTTTTTCCTCCCCAGCTTAAAAATTACTTAATACTAGTATTTGAGGCTATGGAGTAACTTTACATTAGTTTTCAGCATAAAAATTTGATGATGTTATTAAAATTAAAGAAGCAAATAGGAAAATAAAGGTTGCCTTTTTATCTCTACTGTTTTTGGCTCAAGTATTCTGAGAGTTGCATTTTCTTAGTCTGAGCTTTGATTTATCATTTCCAATACTTATCACAGAGATTGCCATGTGGTAAATACTCACCAGATATTGACTGAATCAATGAGTTAGTGACATGGAAGGAAAAAGACAATGTTTGTATGACATTTCTTACGCATTTAACCTTCACAGACTCTAGTGAGGTCATTTCATGTATATTGTTTTTTTTTCTTAATAACAATCCAGTAACTTTGCTATTTTCGCCTCCATCATAAAGAATAAAATTTGTAGAAAGAAAGTGAAATAAATTATAACAAAGATAATTCACAGATTTCCTAAGAAGAAACTGAGCAGAAAAGGGTTACTTATCTAAATATTTCTCAGTTTGATGGCTGAGATTGGTGGTTCTAATTTTTTTTAATCATTTGCCACATGTGAAGGATGACATTTAATATAATTTGTGTCACACTCTCAGGGTCATGTGCATTTCTGGTACTAGCTAGTAATTCACTCCTGACTCTGCTACTGAGAAAGTGTGATGTGAATCTGCTCTAGTCTCTTAAGGGGACAGATGTAAAGCTTGCAACTATATTATTAATGACTGTACCTTACATTTTTTTCCTACTGTTAACCACGTCCCACATCATGTGGTTGAAGATAGCTTGCTTAACACATTAAGCGCCCAGCCTGTTTTGTCTTCCTGACGGAAAGTACAGTGTCAGTCACTGGTGACTGGGCGCTTAATGTGGTAAATGAAAGTTTAAATCTGAAAGCAGTATTGTAACACTTGAGAAACAACTTTTGTGTCATGTGAAGGAAATTAGGTGAGTTCAGAGAGGAAACTGAGTTGTATTTTAAAGGCTGAGTAGTATTTCATAAAATAGGAAAGAGGAAGAAAGAGGTATGTTTTAAGAATCATTGTAATCTAGAATACAGGACTCTAGTGTGGAGAAGACAGGAAGTGACAGTAGACAGGTGGCTGGGGGCAAAATTGTGAAGAGATGTGAGGATGCCAATTTAAGTGTTTGGGGATAGGGCTGGGTGTGGCACCCCAAACTCAGGTGGCTCTGCAGATCAGGCAGGTAACTTGAATATGTGAAGCACATTGATAAAGAGAGTTTGGAGTGGTGGGGCTGTGATATAATGGAGAGAACATGTTCATGTACAAGCGGCAATAGTTCTAACCAGTTGTTGCCTTAGCAGTGGTTCTAAACCTTCTGGCCCTTTAAATACAGTTCCTCATGTTGTGACCCAACCATAAAATTATTTTCGTTGCTACTTCATAACTGTAATGTTGCTACTGTTATGAATCGTAATGTAAATATCTGATATGCAGGATGGTCTTAGGTGACCCCTGTGAAAGGGTCGTTTGACCACCAAAGGGGTCACGACCTACAGGTTGAGAACCACTGCCTTATAAGAATGTTAGTACAGTGTTATCTAAACTTCTGATTCTCTAGAAGAAAGTAGGAATTTAGATTCACATGTGTGGTGGTCCAATTTGTAAAATATACCTGCTGCTGCAGACCTATTAGAATGACCAAAAAACAACAAGAACTTGACAACATTGAGTGCTGCTGAGAATGAGGAGTAACTGGAGTGCACACACATTGCTTTTGGGAATGCAAAATGGAACGCGTACTTTGGAAAACAGTTTGGTAGTTCTTAGAGAGTTGAGGATGTACTGATGATTGGCGTCATCGCCGAAGCTGCAGAAGCCATCCTTCTTTCTCTTGCCTTTTTAAAACAAGTAACTAGATAGTGATTCATGAATATAAATGCCTCCAGTACCCTAAACAAGGGACCGGGAAGTTTCCTAGCACGCCTGTGTAGCTGAAAATAAACAAGACTGCAGATCCACCTGAGGGAGTCATGAACAGGCCTAACTCTCAATCGCCTGTTAGGGAAAAACACCTGGTGAGTGTTGACCCGGTGCCGATACTCACAGGTGAGAAGAATTTGTAGAAGTTTCATGTTTGAGGGGACATTGCAGCACAGCATCTGAGTGGTATAGAGACAAGTTTGGATGCAGAGGGGAGTAGGGACTCTACCCTCCCCACTCCCCAGTGACACTGCATGGAGGAAGCTCTCTGGCAACAGCAGTAGTGACCTCCCCCATGCAGTGGAAAACAGTGCCTGCCTGGCTATCCCCGTTGTGCATGGTGTGGCTGGGGAAATCCATTTCTCTACATTGGCACCCTGATTTCTGAGGTATGACTTTCATGACAAGGTTAGGGAGAAGAGAGGGAAGGAACCATGTTGGAATATCAAAGCACATAAAGGAATGTGGTCCCTGCTGTCTGCTTCAGGACTTCAGCAGGAATTCTGTCCACAGTTCTGTGAAGACTCTGCATGAGGATCTCCCCTCCAAGTTGAAGACACTCCCAATGCCCCAAGTGGCATTGCTCCCAATTCCAGCCCCCCTCCCCAACACACACACAATCTGTGGCTGACTCCATTTGATTACCAGGATCTGTGGGAAAGGAAGAAACCACAAACTTGAGCTGCAGACTGCCTTCTGGAAAACAAGAGTTTTCTTGTGGCCAGTATGTGAGCTACAAGAGCAGGAGAAAACACAAAGATTAAGATTTCTGCCACAAGAGGGAGCAAGAAGAGTGGAGCATGGTAATCCCTGATCCATGATAACCTAGAAAACTCCAGAGAAGCAACCCCTAGAGCTGTACCCCATGTGAACCAGTAAGTATACCTCACATGTGAAAGCAGCAATACAAAAATACAAGGAACTTTAAAAAACTAAGGAAATGTGCCATTTTCAAAAGATATCAATGATTCTCCAACTCAGCCCAAAGACAGACAGTACTATAGTCTGGCTGATAAAGAATTTAAAATAGCTGTATTGATGAAATTCAGTGAGCAGCAAGAAAACACAGAAAGGCAGTTCAGTGAGATTAAGAAAAACATATATGAACATAACGAACACTTTATACCATGTAATAGAAACCATAAAAATGAACCAAGTAGAAATTCTGGAGGTGAAGAAGTCAGTGAATGAGATCAAGAATGCAATAGCAAGCATCTGTGGTGGAGTAGAACAGGTGAAAGGTTGAATGAGTTAGAGAATAAGAATTTAATAGTAACACAGAATAGAACAAAGAGAAGGGAATGGAAGTGAGTAAAGAAGCCTATATGACTATGGGACTCATTCAGAAGTGAAACCATCTGAATAATCAGGGTTCCGGAAGGAAACGAAGAGGAGAAGGGGCAGGGAATTAAAGACATAAAAATAGCTGAAAACTTCTCACGCTGGGGAGAAGACTTAGACATTCAAGTTCAAGAAATTAAAAGTTAAACTTACTATCTCAATGCCAAAAGATCTTCTCGCCTGGCTGGTAGAGCTGTGTCAACCCATGAACCAAAAGGTCACTGGTTTGATTCCCCATCAGGGCACATGCCTGGGTTACAGACTTGATCTCTAGTAAGAGGTGTGTAGGAGCCAGTAGATTGATGTTTCTCTCTCATCAATGTTTCAATCTCTCTATCCCTCTTTCTCTCTCTAAAATCGATAAAAAATATAAAAAAAACTTCTCTAAGACATATCATAATAAAACTATCAAAAATAAAACCTTAAGAGGAATACTAAAGGCAGCCAGAGGATGAAAAAGAATGGAACCTAAAAAGGAATCCCTATTAGGCTTTTAACTGATATCTCAGCAGAAACCCCGCAGAGAGTGTCCCAGAGAGTGGAATGACCAAGTGCTGAAAGATAAAAATTGACTACTGAATACATTATTCTTCAGATGTGAAAGACCTTCCCTGACAAATTAAAACTGAAACTTGCCTCGCAAGGAATGCTAAAAGTTCTTCAAGCAGAATCAGATAGTCACTCATCTACATGAACACATACCAAAGTATACAATCCCCTGATACGGGTGAAAAAGACAGTCAGCTTTAGAAAACTCCAATTCTATCGTCGGATAGCGGTAGAATTGCTAAAAATAACTATAGGTACTATAATTTGTTAACAAACACAGCATAAAAAGAGGTAAATTATGACATCAAAAATATAAAAGGGGAGTTGTAAACGATTGGAGCCTCTATTGGTGAATTAAGGTAAGTTGCAATTAGCATAAAATGACTGTCTTATCTATGACATGTTTTATGTAAGCCTCATGCTAACCACAAAGCAAAAATCTAAGGTAGATTAATGAAGATTTTAAAAAAGCGGAGATGGGGTGCGGGAGAGACAGAATATACTAACATGGAAGAACAGTGGTTTACAAAGGCAGAAATGAGGAGGGGGAATGGCAGTACCGAACAACTAGAAAGTGACTCATCCCAAGTCCATTGGCAGTGAGTGTTGTAGGTTCTGGCAAAGCCAATCGTTTAGCAGCCAAGGCTGCTGCTAGGACCTTGGAGCTCCCTTGGACAGAGAGTGAGGCTGAGGAGGAGAGTGACGTGGACACGTTCCCATTTCTCCCCGATGCCCACAACTGCTACACCCAGATGTGTAGCCATGGATTTGAAGTGGTTGCTGAAAACAGAAAGTTCGTGAAGAGCACTGTAGCGTGCACATGGAATCTCATTAAAACTCAGCCGTGTCGTGGTACCTTAGCACTACATGGCCTAGAGTTCTTGGATCAGGAACATGCCAAAGCACCAAAAGCCTATTAGAACAGCAGGAGACAGCAGGAGAACAGGGCACAAGGAGAGGTTCTAGGACGGGGGAATGTGTCTGGGATGCGTAGGTCATTAGCAAAGTTGTTTTTAATGTTTTATTAATCAAGATAAGCGAGAAGAGACATAAGATGAAGATAAATCAGAATTGTTTATGCAGAAATATGTGCAAAAAATTAGACATTTTGGTATGTTGAATTGATGGGATAATAAAGATTTTTGTCTGACCATTCAGACCTTGGATGTGTAGAAACTGCTAAATATTTTATTTTATGGTGTTTTTATCTGGAACCTTAACAAAATAAAGTTTTTGTGAAACAAATAGTGCACCAAGCTATTTTAATGCAGCTTATTATTGAAATGGCCAAAAACTGTAATATGGATTCTAGAGGGTGTTTTTATTTATTTTTCCAGAAGGCCAGAAAAGGTTATTTTGAAGCATTCAAAAATGCACTTGAAGAGTCAGATTTTATTCTCAAGTGCCAAGTTTTCACCTATGAAATACAGAATCATGTTCCTCATTTTGGTGATGGGTCTATAGGCTACAGTATTTTATCAGTATGGCTCTCTTCAGTTTAAATTCAGTGGTACATAAAGATGATGGTGAACCCAAAATTATGGATACTCTATAATTTAGTTAAAACTGCTGAGTCCAAGTTCTATTTTGTTACAAGAAAGGAATAATAAGATAAAGAATAAGATTGGCTGTTTTATTGCCACATTTATGGGTGCTATGCTTTATTTTTTTAATGGAAAAGGAGAAAAGAATGCTGAAACATTTTGTTAAAATTTTTTATGTGCTGCTAGGTTTTTTTTGTTCAACATTGCAAGAAGTCAAACTGGACTTTTTTTTTTTGCTTCTAAGTTTGCATTTAATCTTATTGTTCTCAGTTTTAGAATCCAAGTATAAAAATCTACACAAATGGAATATAGGCATCTGCTTCAGTCTCTGTTTATATGGATATGTACATACCCTAGTCTACAAAATGATTAAAGATAAAAATGTATTTGTAAACAAAATAACAGAAAGAAAAATTGTAAAAAAACAAACCAGAAAGCAAACAGTAAGATAGCAGTAGTAAGTCCTTACATATCACCAATCACTCTAAATGTAAATAGATTAAATTTACCAGTTAGATGAAGCAGAGTAGCTGGATGGATTTTTTAAAAAAAGAACTATATTTGCTGCTTATAAAAGATGCATTTCAGCCCTAAAGAAACACATGGGCTCAAAGTGAAGGGATAGAAAAAAATACTCCATGTAAGTAGGAATAAAGAGAAAGTAGAGTAGTCATCATGTATCAGGCAAAACAGGCCTTTTACATAACAAAAAAGATAACCTAGAAGAAATTGATAAATTCTTAGGAACACACAGCCTACCTAGATTGAATCAGGAAGACATAGAAAATCTGAACAGACCAATAACAAGTAAAAAAATTCAGTCAATAATAAAAACCTAACCAATCCCCAAAACCCCAGAGCCAGATGGCTTCGCTGGTGAATTCAGTCAAATATTTATTAATTAGTGTTTGGTAGAATTAGGGCCAAACCTTCTTAAACTCTTGCTAGATATTGTAGAGGAAGGAATACTTCCAAACTCATGAGATCAGCATTATTTTGATACCATGATAGATAAGGACACTATAAGAAAAGGAAATTATAAACCAGTCTCTGATAAGCATAGATGCAAAAATTCTCAACCAAATATTAAGAAACCAAATTGAAGAACACATTAAAAGGATTATATACCATGAGCAAGTTAGATTTATCCCTGGGATGGAAGGATGGTTTGACATACACAAATGAGTAAATGTGATACATTACACTAATAGAATGAAGGATAAAAATCACATGGTCATATTCATAGATGAAAAAAAAACTTTTCACGAAACACAATATTTTTTCATAATGAAAACCCTCAAAAGGAACATACTTCAACATCATAAAGGCTATATATGACACCCCACAGCTAATATTGTATAGTCCACGGTGAAAAAATGGAAAGCTTTTCTCCTAAGATTAGGAAAAAGACAAAGCACCCACTGTTACCAATGTTATTCGATGTGATATTAGAAGTCTTTACTAGAGTAATTAGGCAAGGCAAGAAAATAAAAGGTATCCAAATTGAAAAGGAAGAAGTAAAATTCTCATTATTTGCAGATGATAGGATTTTGTATATAGAAAATCACAAAGACTCCATTTGAAAAATTGTAACTGATCAACAAATTCAGTAAAGTTGGTTCAGTAAGGGATATAAAATCAACAGTTGAAGTCAGTTGAATTTCTATGTACTAATAATAAAACATCTTCAAAAGGAATAAAACCACCTCATTTAAAATAGCATCAAAAATAATAAGAGATCTAGGAATAAATTGAGCCAAGAGAATGAAAGAATTGTACAACAAAAAATGACAAGACTTTGTTCAAAGAAATCAACGAAGGCACAAACAAATGGAAGGACATCTCAAGTTCAGGAATCAGAAAAATTAATATTGTGAAAATGTCAATACTACCCAAAGCCATTTATGGATGCAACACAACTCCTATCAAATGTGTATTGGCATTCTTCATAGAAATAGAAAAAAAAATCCTGAAATTGTGATGAACCACTAGAGATCTCAAATAGTCAAAGCAGTCTTAATATGGAAGAACAAAGCAAGAGGCACCACACGTCATGATTTCAAACTGTACAGTGATGATATAGTGCTTAAAACACTATATTAGCATAAAAATAGGCAGACACCAATAAAGCAGAATAGAAAGCCCAGAAATAAATTCCCACTTATATAGTCAACTAATAGTCAACAATGGAGCCAAGAGAACCTTTTGGAAAAGGATTGCCTATTTCACAAATGGTGCTGGGAAAAGTGGATAACCACATGCAAAAACATGAAATTGGACCTGTATCTTATACCATTCAAAAATGAATTCAGAATGGATCAAAGACCTAATACCGTAAAACTTCTTGAAGAAAACATAGGGAAGAAGGTTCTCAACATTGATCCTGGCAATTATTTTTTGTATAGAACAGCCTAACACTGAAGTGCTCTTGCTACAGTGGCAATTATATGACAATTTATAAATACTAGAGGCCCAGTGTGCGAAATTGTGCACGGTAGCCTGCCGCTCTGCCCGCCGCCCCGCCTACCTGCCACCCACCTTGCTGTGATCAGAGCCTGTGGGCCATGAGGGAGAGACTGAGAGGTGCTCAATGCACCACATGGTGACCAGTTGTTTGGCTGTCCTGGTCATCATGGACATTGGCTTTATATATAGAATATATATATATATATATATATATATATATATATACACACACACACACACACACACACATGTATATGTATATGTGTGTATATATATATCCTATATATATGGCTTTATATATAGGCTATATATATGTATAGATATCCTATATAATAAAAGCATAATATGCAAATTGACCAAACAACAGAATGGCTGGTTGCTATGATATGCACAGACCACCAGGGGGCAGATACTCAACCCAGGAGCTGCCCTCAGCCCACAGACCCCAGGCCAGCCAAGGTGGGTGCCTTGATCACCCCGCTGGTTGACCTGCAGAGGGAGGCGACTGGTGGTGGCAGCGAGGGCAGGGCTGGTGAGCAGGTGGTACCAGGCCGGTGAAGGCAGGTGCCAGTGGGGTGTCCTCCCCGATCACCAGTCTCCTCATATATCAGTCCAGATTGCCAGCCAGGCCTAGGGACCCTACCCGTGCACAAATTTTGTGCACCGGGCCTCTAGTGTGCATATGTGTGTGTGCGTGTGTGCATGTGTGTATGTATATGTATATGTATATGTATATGTATATGTATATGTATATAGATAGCAAATTAACTTGTATATTTTAAATTTATACAATGTTATATGTTAAATATATTTAAATAAAATAAACATACACACAACTGTTAAGGATACACTTAACTGTGCAACCCAACAGTCCCAATTCTAGGTACTTAGCCAGGTAAACTGAAAATGTAGGTTCTCATAAAAACCTGAGCTTGAGATTTCATAGTAGCCTTGCTGATAGCCTCCCCAAACTGAAATTAACCCAGATGTCCTTCAGCTGTTGAATGGATTTACTCACACAATGAAATACTCTCAGTACACAATAAAAAGAAACACGCTATCCGTGCAATAATGTGGGTAAATCTTAAATTCCTTTTGCTAAGTGAAAGAAGACAGAACCAAGTATGTTACAATTCTATCAGAATGGTAAAACAGTGGTTGACAATAGTTGGGCTACAGGATTAACTACAAAGGGGCAATGTGAGTTTTTAGAGTAAGGGAACCTGCAGTATTGTGCCAGTGCAGACACAACTTTTTGCATTTGTCACAACGTACACAACTATACTCCCCGAAGAGTGAATTTAAATGACATTACTTTATGGAAGGGGTTGAAGAAGAGGTGCTGACTCAAGTAACTGGGAAAGTGTTTGGCTGAGTACTGTAAGGCTAAAGAGAAAAACTATTTCAGCAAATGGTGAGGATGAACTAATGCTATTCCAAGGATGGCATTTTGGAGTAGCATGAAAGGAGGATGGCAAAAATGAAAGCAAAAGACTAATATTTTCTCTGAAATAAATTGTATAGACTCTTAGCCGAATTCCCTCTTACCTGCCTTCTTGTTTGCATATTTACTTTGCAGATTAATTAACATAACCTGTGTGGCTAGTGGTGTAAACTCATTACCTCTTACCTGTTCTCACTGCATTGCCTGGGAGGACTGAGCTGTGGCCCCTGTTTTCCTCCATGGCTTCCCATGGAAGTGAGTCGGTACAGTATTTCTGGCTGTACTTGCTGTCTCTAAAATGCCAGCTCAGGGTGTTTTGGAATTTTTGAGGTGTATTGTTAGAGGAGGAGGTACAGGAGAATGGCCAGAGTATGGGTTCATTGTATTTGGGGAAGAGTTCCAGTGATTGTTCAGGAAGTATTGAAAGGGACCCAAATGGACTCCATTTGCAGTAAGGATAAATGAAAATTATCTGAAATAAATATACCAGACACTAAAAATCGCTTATCATATTTAAGTATCTTTTATCATTACATTTAAAAATGGATTTAAAGTGTAAGCCGAGATTTTTTTAGTGTAGATTTCAACACCTTTTTTTGTGCTTGTGCCAAGAACACAGTGTTCTGTTAAGTCATTCGGTGACAAAGATTGCTGGCTTGCTGCCAACCAGGGTCAAGTTCATTCAGATAAGTTTCAGTGTAGATTCTGAACAGAGTAAGGAATACTCCTCTTGTCTATGTGTTAGGTGGGTCTGGTGAATTAGTTGTTTTAAAAGATTATTGATACTTTTAAGGCTTCATATACAAACAATGCTTTATTACTGACATCACCTTTCTTTCTGTTAATTGACTTTCCATCCTTGAATTGGTGAATTCCTGCAGCTCTCCTAACCATACTGGATGAGTGTATAGTATGCACCACATGGCCTCTGCTGTCTCATTTAAGATAGTACTGTTACTACTAAAGAAAACACATATTCAGTGCTTTTCTCAGTCAGGTATATGAATTAAAAATTGGAAAATGTAGCTTCAAGGTAAGAAAAATACAGTGTTAGAAGGATGTAGACCTACATATTCCTGTATCCATCTTTAAATATTGTATTCATTCATTTTTTTCATTAGAATGAATGGTTCTTTCTTGGTCTCTTTTTCTTTTTCACCATCTTTGTTTCTCAGTCACAGAAATGCATTGACTGTTTATTCAAAATGCAGTAATTACACAGAAAGCTAAGGTTCACACCAGTTTGGACGGAATATTATACATAAACAACTTTTTCTAAAAATATTTAATTTGTATATGTGTGAGTGAACAAGTGTATCTTACCTTATAACTAACTAGATGACTAGACCCAAGAAATAACCTTTTGTTTCCCATGCAGTGCAATATGTAACCAAGGTGATAAAGTCTGTGTTGCTAATGATGAAGGTTTTAAAGAAGGCTTGCCTTAGTGTCTGTTGGAATATGTGATTTAGGGTAATGTCTGGTAATGTTTACTTTTTCATGATTAATCACGGTATTTCTTATTCATTTATGCCTTTCTAGAATCTGGCAGGATGCCTTGGGCTTAGCTGCTCAGTATGTACTTACAACCTAGCAATTAAATGGATAATAGTCACAGGTCATATTTCTGGTGATGGAGCATTTAGATCTGTGAACCTGTTTTATATAATAAAATATAAATAAAACAAATAAATCACAAACATACATTTTTATAGATGCTTATATAAAAAAGCTATAATGTAAACTTGCTTTGGGGCATTTTTCTGTGTGTTTTACTTTGGCTGGGCTTGAAACGAAGCCTGCATGGAAGAAACTTTTTTTTTAACCCCTTAAATCTTCCTTTGGCAACAATACTCATTTATTGCACTTCCAAGGACCTCTAAACAATATTACATATTTTTAATATAGATTGAATATGCATGAATTTCTCAGAAAACCTTAGATTGTTAAATGCTGTAAGGAGTATATTTCTGCTTTTCTCTTTCCTCAAGAGGCATATTTTAATTGTTAGTTGAAAGTTGGATTTTGGGTGCTATGTCGCCATAGCACTCTCTGCTTCCATAGTGCTCTTTGTCATATCTCCTAGTAATCATTGCCTTATTTGCCTTTCTCCCCAATGAGACTGCACATTTCTTCAGGGCCAGGATTATTATGAATGTGCGAGTGAATGAATGGGTAGAGATAACACATGCAGATGGATAGTGGCAGGGATTTTTTTTAAAAACTGGTGGCAAAAACTCATCTACTCATGAATTAAATACCTTTACCTATGATGAAAGCATAATCCTATCTAATAAAAGAGTAATATGCAAATTAGGCATCACTCCATCACAAAGATGGCCGCCACCATGGCCACAAGATGGCGGCGCCCAGTCTGGCTTAGCCCCGCCGCTGAAGTGGTCAGGCCTGTTAGCCAGGCAGGTGGCAGGGGAGGCGGGGGGCCCGAGGGGCGGAACAAGCGATCAGAAGGGTGGAGAGACCCCTGCCCAGGCCAGAGGCCTTCACCAGAGGCCTCAGGCATGGGCAAGGGCAGAGCTGGTGATTGGAGGGGGCAAGGGCAGAGCCAGTGATTGGAGGGATATGAAGGTTCCCTACCCAGGCATAAGGCCTGGGCCAGAGGCCTCAGGCATGGGCAGGGGCAAGGCCGGAGATCACAGGGGCCTGGGCTCTGCAGAGCCAGCAATCAGAGGGGCAGGGGTGGAGCCTGTGATGGCAGGGGTCTGGGCACCAGTGGAGCTGGCAAAGCAGGGTCCTGGGGGTCCCCTGCTCAGGCCTCTAGCCTTGGCCAGAGGCTTTAGTGTAGCAAGGGTGGAGCTGGCCATCAGAGGGGCCTAGGCGTCCCCTGCCCAGGCCTGTAGCCTTGGCCAGAGGCTGCCAGTGGGGCAAGGGCAGAGTTGCCGATGGCAGGGGTCAGGATCAGAGCCAGTGATCACAGAGACCTGGGCTCTGTGAAGCTGGTGATCGGAGGGGCTTGGGGGTTTTCTGCCCAGGCAAAAGAGTGATATGCAAATTAACCCTCATTCCATCACAAAGATGGTGGCAGTCAGGGAGCTGTAGAGATACAGGAAGCTTGTGTTGCCCTGGAGATGGAGGAAGCCAAGATTCCCACCTGCCCTGCAGGCCCTGAGCTCTGCTCACGGCAACAAAGTTTCAATTACAGAAGGTAAATAAACCCAAGATACCTGCTTCCAGCCTGCTGCTTTGAGGAGAACCAAGTCAACAAAGTTTCAATTATAGAAATTAAATAATTCCCAGATACCTGCTTCCAGCCAGTGGCCATGGCCAGCCTGATAATGGCCCTCAGCCCCTCAACCAGACTGGCCCAGTATAGACCCTCTGCCCCTCAGCCAAGCTGGCCACACTCCCATGGGGTGAGGGTCACCCCTGGGGGGTTTGACCAGCCTGCAAACAGCCATCAACCCCTCACCCAGGCAGAGTAGGCACCCCAGTGGGGACCCCCACCCTGCAGGGGCCCCTCACCCAGGCTGGCCAGGAACTCTAGCAGGACACCCTTCACGGCAAACTAGCTAACCCCCACCTGTGCACCAAGCCTCTGTCCTATATAATAAAAGGATAATATGCAAATTGACCCTAACAGCAGAACAACTGGGAATGACTGGTCACTGTGACACACACTGACCACAGGGAGAAGGCACTCAGTGCAGGAGATGCCCCCTGGTAGTCAGTGCACTCCCACAGAGGGAGCTGTGCTCAGCCACAAGCCAGGCTGCCAGCTGCCAGCACAGCAGTGGTGGTGGGAGCCTCTCCTGCCCCCTTAGTAGTGCTAAGGATATCCAACTGCAGCTTAGGTCTGCTCCCTGCTGGCAAGTGGACATCCCCTGAGGGCTTCTGGGCTGCCAGAGTGATGTCTTCCTGCCAGCTTATGATCCCCTGGGGAGTGGGCCTAAGCCAGCAGGTGGACATCCCCTGAGGGGTCCCAGCCTGCGAAAGGGCATAGGGACCCTCCCATATGCACAAATTTTTGTGCACCGGGCCTCTAGTCAAATATAACTAAACATTCAATTGTCATGAAAATAGAACTGGTGATATATTTTTGATTCTATGTTTATTTCCTAAAATTTCTCAACTTTTATCAGACAGTTTAACACCTATAATGTGGGTAATAGAACAAAGTTAAGGGATCAAAATTGCTATTGTGGGAGCTTAACTTCAGTGACAGCTTCCTTAAGAGTGTCCATCTGGACTGAAGCTTTACTGAAGTGGTTGAGAACACTTAACAAAATATGCATCATGATATAATCAAAAATTTCCACTGAGAAAAATCAAGTGGAGAAAGATTCAGTACTAAGAAATGAGTATGGCCCTAACCGGTTTGGCTTAGTGGATAGAGCATCAGCCTGTGGACTGAAAGGTCTCAGGTTCGATTCTGGTCAAGAGCATGTACCTTGGTTGCGGGCACATCCCCAGTAGGAGGTGTGCAGGTGGCAGCTGATTGATGTTTCTCTCTCATCGATGTTTCTAACTCTCTATCCCTCTCCCTTCCTCTCTGTAAAAAATCAATAAAATATTAAAAGAAAAGAAATGAGTGTGTAATAAGCATCATGATTACATGGATTGGTCTTTTGAAACCTATTACCAGGATAATGATAGTGAAATTTTAAATAGACTGCTCACTAACGTACCTGATGTGTCCCATGTGTTGAATATACGATTATGATCTGCATAATTTATATTTTCAGAAAATATTTTAATGAAAAACATTGAACAGACAATACATTTGTAGTGGGCAGAGGCAGGGAGGGGTTGCATATTATGCCTAAAGTAAGGCCAATACAGGTTATTAATTATTGCATTATTTTCCATGCGAACAGCAGCAAACCTGCTTTTATATACATAAAGCCCTAGAAGAGTTTGGCTAAACTTCAGTTTTAGTACAGCAATGACAGCTGCTGTTTTGTGGGTTCCTACCTAATACGTGGGGGTGCTGCAGAATACTTTTTCTCTTTCAGTTTCCACTGTGACCCTGTTGAAATGGGTATGACTGTCTATGTGGCCTATGGACAACTTGTCTGTTTCTCAAATTAAAAACCTGCCCAGCATTATTCTGCTGGTAAAGGGTAGATGAGGACACCAAATGGAATCTTTGAGTTATTTCATAAGAGAAGAAGAATTTTCTTGTATTCTGCTTGTCAGTAATATGAGTACTCATGCAAAAAGTTTCAATTTTTGAATAAGTAGGAAATTAAGGAATAGGGGAGAGAGTGTTAATTTATTAACTAGGCTGATAAGCACGTTAAACTTTCTGCTAGCTTGCTTCTTGTTCATCTTTTCTTAGATTCTTCCATCTAAATTTCTGGGCCTGGAGCATTTTGGTATTTGGATCTGAGAGAGAGAAAATGATTTCCCCATATTTCTACTTCTTAACACCCACTCCCTAGCTACCTGTTAGAACTTGATGTGTTTATCTTGCCTCTGGGAGAGTCTGTTAGCACTCTGATCTGCTCAGTGTATATCTTGTAGTGTTTCAAGATATCCTATTAGGCCATAGGATATCTACCTGAAAAAAGAACCTAGCGGAGAGGTGTAGGAAGCTGTGGAAGGAGGAAATTTACTTAAGTCAAATCTCTTTTATTTATATTATTTTTACTTCCTTATTTTGCTTTGGATATGGGTTGCTTTTTTAAAAAAATGTATGCTGGGACAAGATAGCATTTATTTTCCTTGTCATTATAATTTCTGGTTCTTTTTATTGAGCTGAAACTTTTATGAGGAAAGCTGAATGAATCTCAAACTAATTTTCATAAATATTTACTTTAGTTTTTTGTTTTGTTTTTTTACTTATAAGAAAAATTCAAAATCTAGAATTTGGAGTTCTGAAAAAAAATGGAAGAGGAAAAATTAAGGAGAAAAGAAGGAAAGGAAATCTCTTTTGTCTTGATCATGTTGTGTT
The DNA here is from genome assembly GCA_004026665.1 of Murina feae. NCBI lineage: Eukaryota > Metazoa > Chordata > Mammalia > Chiroptera > Vespertilionidae > Murina > Murina feae. The sequence goes on from PVJC01020606.1 coordinate 25,265, forward strand.
TTAAAGCTGCATGCAGGTCAGTACATTACATTAGAGAGTATTAAATATGCAAATGCTTTTATTCATGGTTCCTAAGACATGGAGCAATTGAAGTGTCCCTTGATATATGATTGAATGAAGATGACATTTATACATAGAACTAAAGGCCCGGTGCACAAAATTCATGCACTTGGGAGGGGTGTCCCTCAGCCCAGCTTGCATCCTCTCCAATCTGGGACCCCTTGAGGGATATCCGACTGCCCATTTAAGCGGCCTGATCCTTGTCGGACATCCCTCTCACAATCCAGGACTGCTGGCACCCAACCACTTGCCTGCCTGCCTACCTAATTGCCCCTAACTGCTTCTGCCTGCCAGCTGATCACCCCTTAACCACTCCCCTGTCAGCCTGGTTGACACCTAAATTGACCATCCCTAACTGTCCTCCCCTGCAGGCCTAGTCCCTTCCAGCGGCCCTCCCCTGCAGGCCCAGTTACCCCTAAGTGCCCTTCTCTGCTGGCATAGTCACCTCTAACTGCCCTCCCCTACAGGCCTAGTCACCCTTAATTGCCCTCCTCTGCAGGCCATCTTTGACCACATGGGCGCAGCCATCTTGTGTGTTGGAGTGATGGTCAATTTGCGTACTGGTTGTGGCTAATTAGCATGTCAGGATTAATTAGCATATCCCTTTTGTTGTGTTGGGGTGATGGTCAATTTGCATACTGGTTACTAATTAGCATATCCAGTTGTGACTGTGAGGGTGTTGTGACCAATTTGCATATTACCTTTTTATTAGTATAGATACTACTCAGCTGTAAGAAAAGATGAAATACTGTTATTTGTGACAACATGGATGGATCTTGTGAATATAATGCTAAGTCAGACAGAAAAAGACAAGAACCATATATTTCACTCATGTGGGATATAAAACTGAAAGCATCAAACCCAAATAAGACAAATAAACAAAAACTAATCAATACAAACAAGAGTATGGTGGTTTTTGCCAGAGGAAAGAGGAGTGGGGTAGGAAGTACAAGGAAAAGGGGTCAAATACAAGGTGATAAAAGGAGATTTGACTGTGGGTGGTGAACACACAATGCAATACACACATGATATATTATAGAATTATACTCTTGAAACCTATATAACTTCAACCAATGTCACCCAGTATATTTAATAAATTTAAAAATATAGCCTGGCCAGTGTGGCTTAGAGGTTGAGCATAGGCCTATGAACCAGGAGGTCACATGCCTGGGATTTGGGCTTGATCCTCAGTAGGGGGTGGTTGGGAGGCAGCCAATCAATGATTCTCTCTCGTCATTCGTGTTTCTATCTCTCTCTCCCTTCTTTTCTGAAAACAATAAAAAATAATATATATATATGTGTGTGTGGAACCTCAGTTCTTGCACTTAATTTGTTCTAGAAGGCTGTTCAAGAAGCGATTTGTTAAAAAATGGAATCATTTTTCCCCATTAGAAATAATGTAAATTGCATTAATCCATTCCAGACCCCTATGTTGTTCTCACAACTTTCTTTTTCATTTCACTAACCTTCTTAGGACCCATGGTAGAGTACTGTATGTATTTAATAATGAGCAGCAATAGACCTCCTTGTAGGGCTGCTGACCCTGATGCCACATCCAGCCTCTCTGACAGAGGAGGGGTGGGGTGGGGCCAGCAGGCCCTGCCAAAGGGGCAGGAGGGCCTTGCACAGAGAGGGCGTGGGTGCTGGGAGTCCCTCTGGCGCGTGGGTGTGGAAAGAGAGTGGGTGTGAAGTCATGGGGAGTGGAGTAAAATAAACAGCAGCAACAGAAGCAAAATAGGAAAATATTCACAGCACAATTTCCTGAAATGTTAACAACATGAGGTTTATCGTAAACCGACTCATATACTCCAGCATTCTCTCCTTGTAACTGAGAGATGTGTGACTATCATACAGGTATCGGCATGAAAGGCTGTTCAGGTCAAGAACTGAAGTTTTGTTCAACAACCAAGACATGTTTTCTGTGAACAACTTGGTTGAGAACTGAATTGTTCGATGGGAGACGTTGTAGAACTGAGGTTTGAACACACGTGTGCACACGCACGTGTGCACGTATCTACCTATCTATCTAGATATATTTAACTGTAGTTTCAGGGGGTTTATGAGTGTTTAGTTATTAAAATACCAGAGGCTTACACATATTTTATTCTGACAGTCTTTGTTCTCTAACCTATTAAGAGTTGCCATCATTATGAAATCCACTAACAGTAAATTGGACTTTGGCAGACCATTTTAATTTTAAAATATTGAGACTCTATTCAACCCTCCAAATAATTGTATATCAAAAGTGATAGGTTTACCATGTATAGTCCTGAGTTTGTGTTATTTTCATATGTGACAGGAGACAGGACCTAACATAGATTTTCTCAATTTAAAATTAAGATTTGAGGCTAAGATCTCCCTATACCTACCCCCATACTAGTCTTATGAATAGAAAAATGATTAAATAAGTTCACATCTTTTTGTAGTTGTTGCTAAACATGGAATGGCATTCATTGGCTTAGATTGTTTGACAAGAATTTGTTTCTCAGTTCAAGAGCACTATCTGACCCGTAACATTACTTTAGAGGGAAAATTCTAAAGGGTTTGTTTTCATAGAACATGATTCTTTTCATGTGTTTTAGTCCTGCCCATGGATATTTACTTTTAAGGAGTTAAAATGTAGGATACATATACACTCACAGCCATACACACATATCTTACGGAATTTTCTTTGCATTGTTGTCAGTCACAATAAAATTTCTATTTAGCTGGAGATAGAGTTAACATTTTAAAAAATATATATTTTACTGATTTTTTACAGAGAGGGAAGGAGAAGGATAGAGAGCTAGAAACATCGATGAGAAAGAAACATTGATCAGCTGTATACCCCCCACTGGGGATGTACCCGCAATCAAGGTACATGCCTTTGACCGGAATCAAACCTGGGACCTTTTAGTCTGCAGGCCGACACTCTATCCACTGAGCCAAACCAGTCAAGGCTAGAGTTAACATTTTTATATAATTTATTTTCACTTTAAGACACTAGCTATAGTGTCACTGGGATTTCATAGACATCCTATATAATAAAGAGGTAATGTGCAAATTAACCCTCATGCCCTCACAAGATGGCTGCCTATGACCAGGCCGGTAGGGGGGTTAGTGAGGGACGACCAAACGACTGAACAAGCAGCTGCATGGGGCAACTAGTCTGGCAGGGATGGCAGTTGGGGGTGACCAGGCCAGCAGAGGGGGCAGTTGGTGGCAACCAGGCCAGCAGGGGGGGAGTAAGGGGTGACCAGGCCAGGGGGGAAAGTTAGGAGCAACCTGGCCAGCAGTGGGGGGCAGTTAGGGGCAACCAGGCAGGCAGGCAGGTGAGCGATTAGGAGTTAGTGGTCCAGGATTGTGAGAGGGATGTCTGACTTCCAGTTTAAGCTCAATTCCCGGGATCAGGCCTGAACCATCGGTCGGACATCCCCTGAGGGGTCCCGGATTAGAGAGGGTGCAGGCTGGGCTGAGGGGATCCCCCTCCTGTGCCTCTAGTTTTATTAATAACTAGGGGCCCGGTGCACAAAAATTTGTGCACTCGGGGTGGAGGGAGTCCTTCAGCCCGGCCTGTGCCCTCTGACAGTCTGGGACCCCTCAGTGGATGTCCTATGATGGCTCCAGTCTGCCAGGCGCCTTGTGTGTGTATGAGTGTGTGTGTGTGACCACTGGGGACCTGCCCCCAGCCGCATCTGAGGCTCGGAGCAG
>PVJC01020607.1:0-29027 GCA_004026665.1 Murina feae
GCTGGGGGCAGGTCCCCAGTGGCCACACACACACACACACACACACACAGAAGGCGCCTGACAGACTGGGGCCATCATAGAACATCCACTGAGGGGTCCCAGACTGTGAGAGGGCACAGGCCGGGCTGAGGGACTCCCTCCACCTCGAGTGCACAAATTTTTGTGCACCGGGCCCCTAGTTTAAAATAAAAAATCAATCTTAACTTAGTTCTCACAAACAATTTTGTCTCAGATGGAGTGTTTTTAGGATCAGATTTCTTTCTCTACACTTAAAATCTGGGTCACTGAAAAATGTCCATGTATCTAAGCTTTTTAGACTAAACATAATTTAAGAAAGATAAGAATAATGGACTTCTGAGTAGTGCAAAGGGCTAGATACCAATTATTTCTCAGGAAGTTAATTTAATTAAAGGCCTAGATTAACTTCTGTTAAATACTTGATTACATAGTCCTTGTGCACATATCTCAGTTAACCTTTTCTATTAAGATTTTACACTTCTTGAGGAATTTTAGGTTCACAACAAAATTAAGGGGAAAATACAGATGTTACCTCTATAGCCCCAACCCAAAACATGCATAACCTCCCTCATTATCAGCATCTCCCTCCAGAGTAGTGCATTTGTTACAATTGATGAATCTACCCAGACACATGGTATGTAATCACCTTAAGTCCAAAGTTTACATTAGGGTTCATTCTTGGTGTTGTACAGATTGGCTTCTTTCACTTAGCAATATGTATTTAAGTTTCCACTGTATTTTTTCATGACTTGATAGCTCATTTCTTTTTAGCATGGAATAATATTCTATTTTATGGGAGTACCATCATTTATTTATCCACTCACTTTCTGAAGAACATTTTGGTTGCTTCCAAGTATTGGCAGTTACAAATAAAGCTGTTATAAGCATCTATATGCCAATTTTTATGTGGATGTAGGTTTTCAGCTCCCTTTGGTATATATCCAAGAAGTGTGATTGCTGGATTTATGTATAATAAGAGTATGGTTAGTTTTGTAGAAACTGCCAAACTGTCTTTCAAAGTGGCTGTACCATTTGCATTCCCACCAGCAAGTGTGATTGTTTCCATTGCTCTATATCCTTGTCAGCATTTGATGTTATCAGTGTTCCAGATTTTGTCCATTCTAATAGGTGTGTAGTGATATTTCATTGTTGTGCCAATTCACATTTCCCTAATGACATGATATGGAGCATCTTTCCATATGCTTAGTTGCCATCTGTATATCTTTTTTTGCTGAGGAGATATATTAAGGTCTTTGGCCTATTTTTTAAACAGAGTTGTTTGTTTTCTTATTGTTGAAATTTAAGAATTCTTCATATATTTTGGATGAGTTCTTTATCAGATATAGCTTTTGAAAATATTTTCTCTTAGTCTATGATTTTCTTCTCATTCTCTTGGCATTATATTTTACAGAGCAGAAGGTTTTTAATTTTAATGAAGTCTAGAGTGTAAATTATTTCTTTCATGATTCATGCTTCTTGTTATATTGCATCTAAAAAGTCATCATCAAACTCAACAATCATCTAGGTTTACTTCTATGTTATCTTCCAGGAGTTTTATTGTTTTTCATTTTATATTTATGTTTGTGACTTATTTTGAATTAATTTTTGTAAAGGGTATAAGGCCTTTGTTTAGATTCATTTTTAAAAAAATCATCTGGATGTTCAGTTATCCTGACAGCATTTGTTAATAATATTATCTTTTTGTCATTGTATTCCTCCTTTGTCAACCATCAGTTTGTGACTGGATGGGGTCTGCTTCAAGCTGGCCTGTAGTATGTGGGTTTTTTTACTTCATGCAGGAAAGATTTCACAACACAAGTCCAGGTGACTATGAGGATATGTGTGTTTTTTTAATTCTTTGTTGTTTAAAGTATTACATATGTCTCATTTTTCCCCATTGACCTTTCTGCAGCTGCTCCCACCCCCCAGCACATACCCTCACCCCCCCTACTGTCTGTGTCCATTGGTTATGCTCATATGCATGCATACAAGTCCTTTGGTTGATCTCATATCCACCCTCCCTGCCCTGCATTCTCTCTGAGGTTGGACAGTCTGTTAGATGCTTCTACACTTTTAAAGCTGAGGACATGAAACAAAGGAAGGAATTAGGGTAGAAGAAGCAACAGGAGAGAAACTAGGTGGTGATCTGTTTTGGCTCCCTAGAAACATTATAGGAAAGGAGTGATGCTGTTAGCTCACTGAGAAGTGGAGGTCACACTGACAAAAGTGAGCTAAGGTGGGGCTGCTGTCAGCTGGAAAGTTAGAGAAAAAGGGGGCCTTGAAGACAGAGCCAGGGGGTAAGCCCAGGGCAAGCTGCTGCTGCCCATTGCTCTCCTAGTTGCAAGTCTCCAGGAAGCTCTTAGAGTGAGAGGAAGTAAAAAGTTCAGGCCAGGGAATAAATAAGGGCATACTCTAAAGCAAGGCCACACTGGGTCTTTGTCTTGAAAGTTTTTATCCTTCTTCTATGGGTGAGAAACTTAGGGAAAGGTTTCAGTAGAACATTCATCAGCTTTCCAGGTGTGTTTTTAATATGTCAATACATCAAAATAGGGGAATTTGGGATTTTTCTTTGGTCTGCTTTACTGTTTTGCTTTTATCTTTGACTTGTTTGGCTCTAAATAAGTTTTTGTTATTTGTTCCCCTGACTTTATTTGTCCTTGGGTTTAGCTAGCACAAGTGGTATTAATTGGGTCTCTGTTTTTTATCTCCCCAACCATGATGATTTAAGCTATGTATTCTCTGCTTAGGGAGAAGAGGTATAAACCACTTGTTCTCAAGTGTCCTTGGTTAGAGAAGATAATGTCTTCTATTTGTCGATTCTTATGCCAATACCAGACTTTCTTGGTTACTATAACTTTATAGTAAGTCTAGAAGTTGAGTAGAGTTGGTCCTCCAACTTTGTTCTTGTCCTTCAATATTTTATTAGCTTATCAGGGTCTTTTGCCTTTCCATATAAACTTTAGAACCAGGTTTTTTATCCACAAAATAAGTTTCTGGAATTTTGATTGGGATTGCATGGAATCTTTGGATTATTTTGAGTCTTGCTGTTCTTGAACAGGTACTCTCCATTTATTTAGTTCTTGATTTCATTAATCAAAAGTTTGTAGTTTTTAATCAGATAGATTTTGTACGTATGTATTTTGTTAGATGTATACATAAGTATTTTATTTTTGTGGATGCCAATGTAAAGGGTACTATGGTTTTAATTTCAAATTCCATTTGTTAATTTCTGGTGTATAGGAAAGCCATTGACTTCTGTATATTAGTTTTGTATCCTACAACCTTGCTATTATCACTCACTAGTTTCAGGAGTTTGTTGATTCTTTCAGACATTCTACATAGATGATCATGTCATCTTCTTATTGTATTAAGTGAACTGACAATATGATGTAGAAGACCAATTATGAGTGGATGTTCTTGCCTTGATCTTAGTAAAAAAGATTAAAGTTTCTCACCATTATGCATATTGTATGTTTTTTGCATCAAGTTGAGAAAGTTTTCTTTTATTCTTAGTTTACTGAGAATTTTTATCATGAATGAATTGAATTTTGTCATACATTTTTTATGCATCTGTTGATATGTCAATTAATCTTTATAACATTTTTCTTGTGATAGTGCCATATTCATTTTATAGATGGGGAAATTAAGGTTCAGCAGTAATGTACCCTCCCAATCCTCCCAATAGTTCCCCAATTTCTGGTGGAGTCAGGATTAAATCTACAATTGCTTGACCTGCTCTATAATAAGCTGACTCCCAGAGCTAACTGTCAGCCCTTACTTTTTGACTCTGAACTAATAGAAAAGTAGATTCTTTCAGCATGAGTCTCAATACACTAAACAACCTACCAATATTAAGCTATGTACTTTCTTGAAATATGGATGATTTGTATTATTCATAATTCAGTATTTGTGAATTTTTCTACTTGCTAAAACTTATTTGAAATGTCAAAATCAACACTTATGGCAATTTTATGAATATTCACAGACATATGAAGAATAGCAAAAAACTTTCAATGTACATACACCAGACTGAGGTCAAAGAAGATAATACTGTACTCTGCCTTCTTATTTCAATTCTCCTATCATAAACAAGAATCCTATTTGTGGTGTATTTAGTGCCAGTTTTTTTTGTGTTTGTTGTTTGTTATTTCACCCTTTATATGGCCCCTAAGAGCAGTGCTGAAGTGCTATCTAGTGTTTCTAAGTGCAAGAAGGCTGTGATGTACCTTATGAAGAAAATACCTGTGTTAGATAAATTTTATTCAGTCATGAGTTATAGTGCTGTTGTCCATAAATTCAATGTTAATGCATTAACAATATAGATTAAATAAGGTGTCTTTCAGTAGAAACACACATAAAACAAAATTATAAATTGATCAGTTGATGAAAATACTGTGACCAGAGGCTCAAAGAAACCTAACCCTGTATTTCCCCTAGAATCAATGGTTAAACATCTGCTGATTTAGTGTTTGTAGAGACTTCATAAAACATAACTAACGTGAATTACAAAAGTCAACTGTGTATGTGTTTACTGTTCTTTGTGTGTATTTATAGAAGTGGACTACTTGCCCTTGAATTAAAGTTCCACTGTTGTATAATTTTACTGGTTGTGCTAAACTTTCTTTAGGGATTCACCCATTTTCTGTGAATCACTGAATTAATTCACTATAGATGTTATAACCAATTATCATGAGTTTAGTAGCTTAAAGTACACAACTTTATCTCCCACAGATCTAGAGGTCAGAAGTTTCAAAATGGGTTTTAAGGGGCTAAAATCAAGGTGATATCAGACTTGTTTTCCTTCTATAGACTCTAGGGGAGAATCTGTTTCCTTGACTTTTTCAACTTCTAGAAGCTGCCCACAGTCTCCAATACATAGCTCTGCATCACTCTGACCCCCATTTCCATCATTATATCTAATCTCTGACTCTCCTGCCTCCCTCTTCCACTTACAGGGACACATGTTATTGAGGACGTCTGCTTATAGCACTATCAGTTATTTGCTCCCCCACTCCCAAGTCATTTAAGTATAAAGTAAAAGACATTTTTCTTTGCATCTTGCAAGAATCACTGATTAGATCCACCTTGGGGGTGGGGTATAGCACAACACTCTTGCACTTGTGATGTTTTCACTGTTGTCTTCTTTTTATCCCAATTTCTAGCCCCTAGAGCCAGGTCAAACCATTCGTATGTCTCGAGAAGAGTTTATGCAGAGGATGACAGAGATTGTTGGGTGGGGCACAAAGGAGGAATATGGGAAGCTCTTTGACAAAGTGGATGTGGCCCAAGATGGCTTCATTAACTGGGACAAGCTGACTTCATTTATGCTGTTAACACTTTATGAAAACGATGAACGAGCAAAGGCAGCTGCAGTTCCCCGGTGGAAAGACCTTAAGTTCCTCCCAGGGAAACACAAGGACACCATTCAAAACGTCATTTTCTTAAAGAGTTCAAGTCGTTACCTGACCATCAGTAAGGAAGGTTCATTAGGAATCTGGGGAGAGAACTTAAAGCTGCAAGAAACATTTCCCGTCACTTCAGATGCCACCAAGCTTAAACACCTGTGGGTGACAAGCATGGTTTCTCTGGAAAATGTAAACAAGGTACAAAGTCTTTATACATAAATTTATTGCTTGTATAAGGAAACACATGATGGGACAGGGTTCAAGCGAAACACCGGCAGCAACAAAACATTACTCTTTTGTGCCTCTCACTGACGGGGAGGGAATGCAAGCAGAGCCAAGGGAGCTACTCCATTTTCCAAGCTATTCTCCTGTGTGCCTTTAAATGACACGGCAGATGATCAAATGCTTGGCTTTGTCTCCACTGTGGTCATGCTGCGTTATATGCAGAACTGAGAATCTGTACAAGGCATGGCACAGCAGAGTGCAATTACAGGGAACTGCTTGTCTCCTTTTGATGATTTTGACAACTGAACTAATCAGTTTCTTAATTCTGATGTGTAGGGTGCACTCAGTTCAAATATCTTTCTATACCATGCCTACAAGCAAGATAACATACTCAAAGGGAAATAAGTTTGTGAAAGGATGCAGCTTAAAGAATTCATGTTCTTAGTATTTCTATATTAAGTAGATGGTAAATTTCACTTTAAAAAAATGTAAACTCACACACAAGCATGAGTAATAGTATTAAGAACTAATATTCAACCTTAACCGTTTTTTGAATTCACATGCAATCTTGTTTCATCTATACCTCCCCTACCTCCCCTATTTGAAATCCAAAATATTCAATCATTTAATCTGTAAGTATTCAGTATTTTTAAAATGTGTCTCTTTTTAGCATAACCCTAATAGTACTATACATTTAATGTAAATAGCAATAATCCATTAATATCATTAAATATCAAGTCATGTACATATTTCCTTGTCTTATTGTTTTTAATAGTTTATTGTTTGACAGTTAGTTTGAACCAGGATCCAAAGAAAATTTCAAATATTTTGAATAGTTGCTAAGTCTCTTTTGTTCTACACATTTTTCTCCTCTGTGAGGTTTGATATTATGATGATACTAGGGGCCTGGTGCAGAAAAATGTGTGCACTCAGGGGGGTCCCTCAGCCTGACCTGTGTCCTCTCACAATCTGGGACCCCTCGGGCGATGTCCACCTGTTGGCGTACCTGGCCAAGCTGGATGAGGGGTTGAGGGCTGTTTTCAGGCTTCCCACAGTTCCCATTGACCCAATATCCCAGTAAGTCTGGCTGGAATCAGGTTTCTGGGGTTTATTTATCTAATATAATAAAAGAGTAATATGCAAATTGACGTTACCCAAGCCACGCCCACCAGACAAGCCACGCCTCCCAGCCAACCAAAGCGGCTGTATGCAAATTAGCCCAGCCAAGATGGAGGCCAGCAGCCATGGAGCTAGAGCAAACCAGAGGCTTCTATTGCAACTGCCTGCCTAGGCTGGCTGAGCCTCTGCTCACGGCCACGCCCACCAGCCAATCAGAGCAGTTGTATGCAAATTAACCCAGCCATGATGGAGGCTGGCAGGGCAGATCTGCACTGGGAGCCTCTGTGGCCGGCATAGCTGTGCCAGGTGTGTCAGGTCAGTTGGGGGGGGGGGTGGTCTGGCCTGGGGCCTCCTCAGGACATCCAGGAGCGCCAGTCCTGGGTCCACTGCCTGTCTCCGCCCCCTGGGGGCCTTCACCAGGCGTGCGGGAGTGTGGGTCCTCCACAGGGCTTGCAGGAGCAGCCATCCTGGGTCTGCTGCCTGGCTCTGCCCCAGGGGCCTCCTCGGGGGCATGCGGGAGCACACGTCCAGGATCCAATACCTTCATCCGCCCCCCAGGGGCCTCCACAGGGCGTGCAGGAGCATCTGCTGCACAGTGCGGAGAATTCGAAGCCAGTCCGCTGCCTGGCTCCACCCCGGGTGTGTTTGCTCAGCAGCAGGGCCCCACCAAGGGATCCTGCAATAGCGTCCGCCCCTGGCTCACCACCCAGCTCTGTGCGAGGTGTGTCCCCTCAGTGGTGGGGCCCACCAGGCGTGTGCGATTGTGGGCCCTCTGGTGGGAAACATCCAGGCCTGCACTCACCAGCCCTCCCACCCCTCAGTGCACAAACCCTAAAGGGGCTGTGGGCAACCTGAAAATAGCCCTCAACCCCTCACCCAGGCTGGCCAGGCATGCCAGCAGGTGGACATCTCCCCCGAGATGTCCTAGACTGCAAGAGGGCACAGGCCGGGCTGAGGGACCCCCACCCGCCGAGTGCACAAATTCTTGTGCACCGGGCCCCTAGTTTTCTATAGTTGAAACTTTGTTGCTTTGAGCAGAGGCCTAGTCAGGCAAAGAAGCCTCCTGTTTGCTCTAGCTCTGTGGCTGCCAGCCACCATCTTGGCTGGGTTAATTTGCATACGGCCACTCTGATTGGCTGGCAGGTGTTGCTTGGCTGGTGGGCATGGCTTAGGTGTCTCAGAGTGATGGTTAATTTGCATATTACTCTTTTATTAGATTAGATTGGTTTTATAAAATGATTTCAGAAATGTTTCTTCCAATTCTATTTTTTGGGGGAAGAGATTTAGAAGGATTAGTGTTGATTCTTTAAATGTTTGTGGAATTTATTAGTGAAGCATCTGGGACTAGAATTTTTTTGATTACTAATTTAGTCTTTTATTGTGTATCTGCTGAGTTTTTTATGCCTTTTGAGTTAGTTTAGGTAATTTTTGTATTTCGATGAATTTGTTCATTTAATTAAAGTTATTTGTTGCCATATAATTGTTCACGGTATTTTCTTTTTTTTTTTAACTTACCCAAGGATATTTTTCCATTGATTTTTTTTAGAGATAGTGGAAGAGAGAGGGAAAGACAGAGAGAAATATTGATGTGAGAGAAACACACATCAATTGTTTCCTCCTGTATGCACCCTGATCAGGGCCTAGGCTAGGGTGGTGCCTGCAACCCAACCAAAGTATGTGCACTTGACCAGAATTGAACCTGGGACTGCTCATTCAGCAGGCCAATGCTCTATCCACTGAGCCAAACTAGCTAGGGTCATGATATTTAATCTAATAAAAGAATAATATGCAAATTGTGTTACACACACAAGCCATGCCCACAAGCCACGCCCACCAACCAAGCAGGAGAAAATATGCAAATTAACTCTACTAAGATGGTGGTGGCCACGGAGCTGGAGTTGCCCTGGGCAATGGAGGAAACCAGGGCCCTGTGGGCCCTGAGCTCTACTCAAGGCTACAAAGTTTCAATTATAGAAGATAAACAAACCCCAGAACCTGCCAGGCTGAGATCTTGGGTTGCCAGGGGCAACCCAGGTTTCTAGCAGGGGACCAAGGCAACAAAGTTTCAATTATAGAAGTTAAATAAGTCCCAGATACCTGTTTCCAGCCAGGCACCCAGTAGGGACCCAAACCCTGAAGGGAGTGTGGGCAGACTGAAAATGGCCCTCAGCCCCTCACCCAGGTGGCCACACCCCCATGGGGTGAGGGTCCCCACTGGGGGCTTGGCAAGCCTTCAAATAACCATCAGCCCCTCACCCAGGCTGGCCAGGCATGCCAGCAAATGGGCATCCCCCACTGGGTCCCAGACTGCAAGAGAGCACAGACCAGGGTGAGGGATCCCTCCCTCCCAGTGTACAAATTTTTGTGCACTGGGCCTCTAGTCATCTTATAATCCTTTCTTTAATTTCTATAAAGTTGATAGTAATATCCACTCTCTTATTTATGATTTTAGTAATGTGTGTCTTTTTTTATTTCTTGGATTAGTTTAGGTAAGCTTTGTCAATTTTATTGAAAAATTTGTTTGCTCTTTTAAAAATAGATTTTAGGATATTATCTGGCTTAGGAAGGCTTCTTACTAGGCTTTTATCAATTGAGTTTTGTGACAGCTTCTTCTTGCTTTGTAAAACATGGTTTGTAAAGTTTCTGTTATGACTGTGTGTCTTTGTTTTGTGATTAGTCATCTTGTTCCCATGGATAGAGTTGGTGGGAGTATGAAGTAAGAATAAAGAAAGAATGTTCAAATAACTTCAATGGCAAATATTTTTCTTGGTTGCTGTCTAAAGTTAGAATAAAACACATTTGTGCCACTGTGCAATACTTATGTAATGCTCTCAAGAATACTTCCAGAATGATGTCTTATTTGGTGCTAAGATTTGCATGTCTGCTTTGCATATTGATTTCACTAAATCCATCAGACATGCTTTCTGACTTTCTACATTGCTTCTTTAGATAGCGGTGGCTTTTACAAGTAAAGAGATTTGTTTTTATGATCTGCTGTCCAAAGAACAATTTCCTTGTCAATATAAACTCCAAGGCCTGAAAGGAACACCAATTTGCATGGATTATTGGTATGACCCTCTCGATGCCAATGAATCGATTCTGTCGTTTGGGGACATAACTGGAAAGGTAAGTAAGGGAGCGATAAGATTGAACACTCCTCTACTTAATCATCAAACAGTAGCTACATTCAGAAATAGAATGTAGTGAGTGTGACCTTCTAATTGAACTGCATAATAGATTGTAAGACCACACATGATGGACATAGAAAACAATGGATTAGGTCATCACAATTTCTCTTCTTTTTTATTTTAAGTTGTTATTTGTTGATTGACGAGAGAGAGAAAGAGAGAGAGAGAGAGAGAGAGAGAGAGAGAGAGAGAGAGAGAGAGATCTATCAGTTGCTTCCTGCCTATGCCCGGACCAGGGGTTACACCTGCAACCTGGGTCTATATCCTGACTGAGAATGGAATCAGCCACCTTTGATGTATCAGATGACACTCTCAATGTCACACCAGCCAAGGCCTCTCTTCTTGCTTATAACAAACAATCTTCATTGTGGGTTTTCTTGACTATGTATAATCTCAATTTTCATATTTAAATTTTTTTTTTCTTTTTTCACCATAGGATGCTTATAATCTTAAAAAAGATATTTTTAAAAGGACTTGTATGCATGCATATAAGCATAACCAATGAACACAAAACACAGAGGGATAGGGGAGGCCAGGGGGGAGGTCAAGGGGTGGGGGAAGGAGACATATGTACTACTCTTTGTAATATTTTAAGCAATAAAACAAAATTAAAAATATATATTTTTTTATTAATTTCAGAGAGGGAGAGAGAGATAGAAACATTAGTGATAGGAGAGAATTATTGATCAGCTGCCTCCTGCATGCTCCACACTGGGGATTGAGCCTACAACCTGGGCATGTGCCCTGACCAGGAATCAATGCCCAACCATTGAGCAATACCAGTTGGGCTGGATGCTTATAATCTTTTAGATTCCAATATTAATAAACATTAATATCAAATAACTAAAGTTATCTCTCATAACTCTTTCAAATTCCTTATTCTGATTTTTATGCATAAGGTTTCAGGCTTCTCAGTACCAGCCTCCTAGAAAGTGATCATTTCCTCTGCATTCAACAAAGGATAGATGCATTAGAGGGGGCAGCACAGACACCCAGACAGGGAGGCAATGATTTCTGGCTCCCTATCAAATTCCATCCGATCTCTGTAAAATTATTATCTACTGAATGACACTAGAATATGGCTGTGAACTCATAAATAGTAATTTGAACAATTTCCTTTTATAATTGTCAAAGATTTTTATTCTTACTGTTATTAATGACGAGTGTATCATAAAAGCAAATGAACCGCCCTTGGTAATTGCCTTACTAACATTGTAGTTCTGTCTTTTAATATAACTGCTTGCATCTTTTAAATAATATTGAAGAACTTCCCATTAATTCAATATCAATTTTTTAATGTTAAAGAATGTAGGTTTTTCTTTCAACAATTTCTCTGCCCATGTTTGTTTCTCTTTCAATATTTCTCTCAAGGTTCAAGCCATTGTTTTCAGGACAGCCTTGATTTCCCTGTTTGAGCGTCCTGCTAGTGCATGTGAAAACGAAGAAGCCACTGTGAGCATTAACTGGACAGAACTGCTCTCTGGATATCACAAATGTTGCTATACGTTACAGCACAAACTTCATCGTGGAGAGTGGGTCAGGCAAGGTGCTGCATTTCCATAGTAATGAATGAAACGATCAGCTTAAACTTCTTTGTTTATATTCTTTGATGAAAATGTTTCACACAAAATATTCAAGTTTAGAAACCAGTAATTAGTTCTCTGGAGATTTTGTCCTGGACTCTTTGCTATCCCTTGCATACTAGCAGGATCCTGTCTTTCTTTTATTTCCTTCTAAATTATGCCTCATATAATTAATTCAGGTGAACCGTGCACTCAAAACATCTCAAGAGAAGGGAGAAAACTGCCACAGAATCCATTTAACTTCGACACCACTCTGATCCTAACTGGTCTCATCTAGTCGATTCAAGATGCTTAATAAAAGGATTTAACAAATTCCCTCAGAACCACTTCTTTGTTTCTTTATGTTCTTGTAGGAAATGTATTAGTTTGACTGCCTTCAAAGTGGAGTCTTCTTAATTACCTTTTCTACTTTTTTCTCTTTTTTGATATACTGACTGAGTTTCTCTGATCTAAAGTAATTAATTGACATTTCTGTGTGACAGGATTAGTTTAGTTATAAAACAGAAACTATAGTAAGCCAAAATTTCCATAAGCTCAGTCACCAATGAGTTTATTAGTTTTACAATATGCCTAATTTTTACAAAATTTGCATCTGATGGTCAAGATCCAGATGTGCAATGTCCACTGTAGTATCTCCTTGGGTCCAGCTACTGAGGACTGTGGTAATTTTCTCATTACTAAATTGTTACACTAAATAATGCCCACTCAGAGGAATGGAAACTCACACTCTCATTGACTGCATTGCAGGTCTATTTCTAATTTGCTTTGAAGAATAGACAGTCAAAATGAACCCAACCATTGGCTCTTAAGGTAGTTTTGCACTTTTTGGGTTTTAGAAGGTTGGTGATTCTTTAATGCATGACCCACTTTAATAATATTTCATAGGAAAATCTATAGATTGAGCATTTTTCCTTCAGTATAAATCATACCATGTCTTTGGTACCTTCTACCTATCCTTTAATTATGGCAGGATATTAATAGTGGGAAAAACAAAATATGTTATGTTATTATTATTATTATTATTATTATTATTATTTGGTCATCAACTATGTGTGACAGGCACACAATTGTGTGTTATATTTTCATGAAATGGAAGCAAAAATTACAGTACTAGAAACTGTAAGGGGCTATTGAAGCTGCTTCCAAACAAGCATGATATTTTAATACATAAGCCAAAGACTAGATAGACTATGGTAATAAAGTCATAGTTCTTAAAATCTACTTGTGGTAGGTTTCCTGAAGTTTAGTGTATTATTTGAGTCCAAAATGACCTTAAATTAGTATGGGTAATATAGAGAAGTAGCTAATAGAAATCTTTAGGTTGGGGATGTACCAAGTATGCTTTTAAAATTGAGATTTTTTTTTCTGAACATGAATAATGTTTAAGTATCACTTTTATGCTCAGGGGAAGAATGTCAAGTTCTCACTCTAAACCCTGTCTACACTTTCCTTTAAGCCTTTCAAAAAGCAACCCTGTTAGTCAAGTAAACTACTCATGAGTATTTGTCTGTTAGGTGGAAGGACAAAGAACTTTTCTCTTGGGCAATGTGAATTCATTGCTCTTCTTGTTTATGATGTATACTTTCTTGTCTTCAATTTTCTTATCTACTGACAAGAGAACATTGGAATTTAGTTTAGTATCAACAGTAGAGATTCCTGTTGAAAACATGAAGAATCCAACTTTAGATTTTAGCCTCTAAACACTGCAATTAGGAAATGGTTAAAGAAAAGTTTTATATGTGAAAAATAGTAGGGATCTTTGCTATCTAACTTGGATTATGTAATTTCATAGCTTTTTAGAAAATCTTCTAAAGATTTTCATAATCTTTAGAAGAATAGCTGAGAAAATATATTTACTTAAGCCAGTTTATTTAAATTGTAGACTTCATGTGTCAATCAATCAATAATTATTTATCTTTTATGTGCTTTAAAACTGCCTTAGGCATTGGAGACTGTAGAATTAAAAGTAATTATAGGCTTGATTCTCAAAAAACTTAATATATGAGGAGAAGGGAGGAAGCAGGGAGGACTGAGGGAGGCTGGCGTCCAATATAGGACAATGAGCTTCCTAGTGACCATGCACCCTGGTCTGCAAGATTCACCCTCTCAGGAGCGAGTTAACCATCGGCTGCTTTTGTTTCTTTTTACCCCAGCAACATGAATTGATATCCTTAGAGCTCCTCTAGAACTATTTTTTGCTGATTTTCTTCTCAGTGTGAGGACAAAACGTACAATTAAGAAAAGAAATACTTGAGCACGTAGGCTAATAATGTTTCACTGAAGCTAAGGATAGAATATCTATATGACTGAAGTGTCAAAGGAAAAACTCAGTTTCCGACATAAGAATATTAGCTTAGTGCTTTAAGATAAGGTTCCAACTTCTTATTTAACACTTTGAGGAAGAAAATATTTTCATCTTGTCTGAGGGGAGTTGGTGTCATATTTTAATGGAAAAATAATTACATCCTGAAACGCTTGCAAAGTAAGTACAGATTTCAGGCAATAGTGGCAAGATGTAAATGTCTTAAGTCTCAGGGAGTTTTCCTTAGTTTTGGTCCCAAATAATTGCCTTCTCATGTAGACAGTATCATTGGAAACCACAGGACAGAGGTGCAGCTGTTGAAAGAGAGCACTCAACAGCCAACAATAAAAGCTGTGGATTCTTTATTACATTGAACTGTGTTTTGCCACCTTTGTCCGACCATGGCCAGGAGAAGATACAAAACAGTTTGAACTGATAGCGACATCACTGATTGCTGTGCTAATTAATGGAGCTGTGCCAGAGAATTTAGAATACAGATGCCAAGCCATTTCCTCAGGGAGCCTTCATAATTGATAGGGACTAGGTTTGGAATCAGATTTAGTGTCTTGCTTGTGTGTTGTTCCACTTGGCTGTGTCTAAATCAGTCCTCAGGACAGAAAGATGGTGCACCACTGAGTTAGCGGGAACACCCGCCTCTCCTGCCAGCCCCCTGCTGCGTTCAAAGCAGTTGAAACCAGCTGCAGGCTGGTTGCCTAGGTTTAAATAAAAGAGGTTTCTCCCTGCAGCTTGTCCTAAGGCATGACGCAAGGGGAAGGTCCGTTTGCATCACGAACATGGATCTAATCAGCATTTTGTAAAACCATTAAATGAACACATTGCTTACCAGTGATGAATTAGATGCACTTTGATTTTTAAAAATGGAATAGAGTTGTTTCTATCTTTCCTGTTTCAAATATTAGTTCTCAGAATATAGAGAGCCCCGTGGTGGTCTCAGAGAATGGGATTCCAACTTCAAAATAAGAAATGCAACTGAAAATAAACTCTCTCAAATAAGAGAACATCAAAGGAAGTTCAAGGCAGGGTGTTTTCCCAAGTCACATGACTCATAAAGTAAATGGCCCAGTTTTTACCCTGCTTCATATCTACCTGTTGGCAAATGACATAGAGTGATCTTGTTCTAGCTCACTCTAAGTACACCTAATAGCATTACTTACTTAGTTTTTAGGTATAATTTTTCATTTTCAAATCACTTTCCTCACATTACCTAACTGCTATTATACAGGGGCATTTTGACACATGTGAGGACAAGGATTGATGGTAGATTCCTTAATGTTTTCTAAAAAAAAATAACTAAATGGCAGAGAGAAGAAGAGTTGAAAGTTAGGGTCTTAATGGACAGACATTATTAAGTTGTCTTTTTCTCCGTCAAAATATTATCTAACAGAAATTTATTTTTCATGCATTTCTTCTTTTTTTACCACATGCGTTCTTATCAGTATGTACTATATGGTATCATTTTGTATGTTTTCAAGCCGTACATAAGTGTAATATCCTGCTTACATTCTCTTGCAGTTTGTATTACTCCATGTTGTAAGATAAATCTGTGTTGATTTAAATGGATTACCCCCAGTATTTCTCAAGTTGTAGATTTTTCTGCCCTTTATCTAGTCTCCTGTTGATGGACATGCAAGGAGCTTTCATTTTTTTTTGCCACTACAAATCATGCTTCTAGAACATTCTTTACATATTTCCTCATGCACATACATGGAGTGTTTTCAGCTCACATGCTTAGGAGTGGACCTGCTGTGTTGTAGGTTTGAGTTCATTTACCTTTAATTGCCAGAGCTGCCACATACAGTTATGCACAACTTGGCCATCTGTTGCCAGATGGTTCTTCAAACTGGTGTATCAGTTTACACTCTCAACAGCAGGCATATGAGATCCTGGTTGTCCACATCCTCACCAACCTTGGAATTGTTAGATGTTTACATTTTGTCCATTTGATGAGTGTGAAACACATTCATCAACTGTAGTTTTAATTTGCATTTTCCTGATTACTTGTGAGGATAAAACATCTGTCATAAGTTTATTGGCCATTTAGAATTTGTCTTCTGTGAATTACCTGGAATATTTTTCTATTGAATTGCTTTTCTTTCTCTATTGATCTGTGATTCTTTTTTGTTAGTTATCTGAGTTACAAATATTTTCTCTCAGCATAAGGCATATTTTTCATTTTGTTTTATTGTATTTTTTTATGAAAACAAGTTTTTAATATTAGTGCCAAATTAATCAGTCTTTTATAATTTGTGCTTCTTTTGGCATACTGTGTTTTTTACAAATCATTTTTTAACTTTTCAATTATAGTTAACATATGATATTATATTAATTTCAGGTGCACACTCCATTCATTAGACATTATATAACTTACTAAGTGATCATCCTGATAAATCTCATACCCATCTGACACCATAAATAGTTATTAGAATACTAGGGGCCCAGTGCACAAAAATTTTGTGCATTGTGGGTGGGGGGGTCCTTCAGCCCGGCCTGTGCCCTCTTGTAGTCTGGGACCCCTCGGGAGATGTCCATCTGCTGGCATGCATGGCCAACCTTGGTGAGGGGCTGAGGGCTGTTTTCAGGCTGCCCACAGCTCCCATTGACCCAAGGTTCAAGCGAGGCTGGCTTCAAGTTCTGTGGTTTATTTATCTTCTATAATTGAAACTTTGTTACCTTGAGCAGAGGCCTAGGCAGTCAATGAAGCCTCTTGTTTGCTTCAGCTCTGTGGCTTCTATAATTGAAACATTATTGCTTGAACAGAGGCCTGCCAGCCTAGTCAGGCAGTTGCAATGGAAGCTTCCTGCTTGTTCCAGCTCCGTGGCTGCCAGCAGCTATCTTGGCTGGGTTAATTTGTGTACAGGTGCTCTGATTGGCTAGTGGGCATGGGTTGGCTGGTGGGTGTGGCTTAGGTGTCTCAGAGTGATGGTCAATTTGCATATTGCTCTTCTATTAGATTAGATTATTAACTACTAGAAGCCCAGCATGAGAAATCACATGGCCCTGCCCACCCGAGTGCACCCCACCCACCTGCATGCAGCCTCACCCACCCATGTACACCTCCTGTTGAGTCTGGTCATTGGTTGTTCTGCATTATGGTATGACAACCACAGGCCTTTTATAATATAGACACTAGTGACCCAGTGCACATTGAAAGGAAATTAATTAGAAGGTGGCCAGCAGGCAGGACTGGGTGAGACAAGCTGGACACATCCTGGAGCCAACCTCCTGTGGTTCCTCCCTGGTTTCTGCAGACTGAGCAGGGGTCCCTCTGGGCAGGTGGGGTCCCTCAGCCTGGCCTGAAGGGATCTGGCTGAAACTGGCTCTCCAACATCCCCCAAGAGGTCCTGGAGTGCAAGAAAGCATTCTGCAAAGTTGTTATGGTACAGGGTGTGGAACACAAATGAAGTGTGCAGTAAACCAGATCAGGGCCAACAGTGCCCCAGCAAAAACATAACCTATGGCCGAAGGTGGAATTGTTCAGCCCATGAGGAATCAGGCTCCCTCCTCTCTTGTTTTGGGGTGTGTCACCCAAGAACCACTGCTGCCAAGTCACTGCAGCTTGGCAGCTCCTGCGTTGAGCATCTGCCCATGGTGGTCATTGAATGTCATAGTGACCAGTCAGACAGTAGGAGAAACACATAGCATATTAGCCTTTTATATATATACTAGTGGCTTGATGCATGAAATTTGTATACTTGGAGTGAGGAGGGGTCCCACAGCATGACCTATACCCTGTCATAGTGTGGGAGCCCCCCAATCCATTGCCCCAAAAGGTAGGCCCTCCCCACCAATCTGGGGCTCCTTGGTGGATTGCCCCAAAGAGGTTGGCCAGAGCTGGGGGAAGCCTGAAAACCCCTGGGCTGGGTTGCAGCAGAGGCCTGTGGACCTCTGCACACCTGTGGACCTCCGACTGGGGTGGTGGAGGGGCCTCTCCACACACCTGTGGACCCCTGGGATGCGAGCCTCATTTCTCCAGGCTGGTGCAGGGGGCGTGGGACGCAGCCTGCTCAGTTATTAGATGACGGCATCCTGACCAATTTGCATATTATTCTATTATTAGATAGATTCCCTATGCTGTACTTTACATCCCTATGACTATTTTGTAACAACCAATTATTAATCCCTTCACCTTTTTCATCCATTCCCTCAACCCCCCTCCCATCTGGCAACTATCAAAATGTTCTCTGTATCTATGAGTCTGTGTTATGTTTTTTAACAGAAATTAATTTTTTCCCTCTATCAATCCCCAAACTCACCAAGAATATTAAAAACAAATCATTTATTTTTAATCAGCTCATCCAATTCCCTAGCCTGATATTTAAAAAAGATCATAGCCTATCATTTCCCTTTCTATTTTTAAGAAGGAGGAAAACATTTTTATCTATCGGATAATTTGATTTTAAGGAAATGGCTGTACTCTCACCTTTTACTCAGGCATTCTCAGGAGGTCTGGCATTCTACAATTTAATCAGAAACAAGTTCACTCTTGCTTTAGAAATACAGTGTGAATTGTTGAGTCTCCAATATGTAATGCTATACACAGGCCCATAAATGTCACTTGGTTACCTGCAGATTCAAATCTTAAAGCTATACTTTGAAAACCTGAGCAGAATGTACTTTTTTTTATATCCTCAAAACTGAAGATGATACTTGGATATATTGTGGGAACATGTGACAAAGTAATTTTCTGGGTAGAAATAACTTACTTTGATTATACCATAGTGAAATTAGGGAAGTTCAATGAATTTGAAGACATACCAATAGTGTTTGGTTTATACTTTAGATCTTATAGTAGTGCTTCACTAAGCCAAGTTGTAATAACCCTAAGGATTTTTTTCTAATCAAAGGGAATATTTTCAGTGAGGTTGTTTCCTAATGAGAGCAATTGTCATTAGATTTCATAGTGTTGGTACTTAGTAAAGTAGCAATAGTGGTGTTAGCAGGTGATCAGGGACCTCTATGCTCCTATAATTAACTAGAGGCATAGTGCATGAAAATTCATGCATTGGAGGGGAGTCCCTCAGCCTGGCCTGTCTCCCTCTCATAGTCTGGGAGCCCTTAGGGGTGGGAGGCAACCTAGCAATCAGGGAAAGGCAACACCCCATCATACTTCTGCTGCTGCAACTGCCAGCAGCACAAGCCTCAGGCGGCCCTGGTTACCTGAGCCTCTGGCAGCCCTGGGCGGCTGAGGGGCTGAGGAGACTGGGGGACTCTGGAGGCAGGCGCTAGGGCCCAGTGGGGCTGATGGGACTGGACGCCACCATTTTGTGGCTGTGGGTGCCACCATCTTTGTGATGGTGTGAGGGTCAATTAGCATATTCCCTCTTTATTAGATAGGATAATCCCCAGTGAGGCTCAAAACACTCACCTTCATAGGAACTGATCCCTTCTGCATCTCATCTTCCTTCCTCCCTTTTTCCCTTCCTTCTTTGCTTTCTCTCTTCCTTCTTTGATTCTTTCTTTCTTTCTTTCTTTCTTTCTTTCTTTCTTTCTTTCTTTCTTTCTTTCTTTCTTTCTCTCTCTCTTCCTTCCCCTTCTTTTTCCTTTTCTTTTTTTAGAAGGAAAGACAGTAGATGCAAGAAAAGGATAAAGAGAGAACAAAGAGGACACAAAAATACTGTTCCTAGGAGGTAAGTGACAAGATCAGGAAAAAGAAGACTCAAGATAAAGTGGGGGTTTGGTCTGGGATTGAGAATATGGGGGACATAAATGTAGTTGATAATGAAAACAACCTCAGATCTGCATGCATGTGGCAGCATGGCTTCATGGGAAAGAATGATGCAATAATGTAAAACAGAGAACCCACAACCAAACAGGAGTGGGTTCAATGTTATTTCTACCTCCAATTACCTGCCTTCCCTTGGGTGAATTGGCTTTGGACTGTCTTATTTCCTCATCATAATCTACCTGCTGAAGATGATCATAGGATGAAAGCACCTGGCATGATGCCTAGTATAAGAGACATACAATGAACTGTCCTAATAATTATTACAAATAATTTGTAGGCTGAGAGAGATTGCATAATGGGGCATGAGCAAGCAATAAAACATTCAGACTCATTCCAGGCAGAGTGGAGAAATAGACCATTTTGGTCTTTAGTGGTGCTTCAGGCTTCATGACACAATTTTTGGTGAATTATTCTATGTGCCTAGTGTTCAGTGAGGCAGCTCTGCTTTGGTTCCCCGTCTGAGAGTCTCCTTTGTACCACTCCAGTCCTTCCCTTTTCTTAGACATTGTGCTCAGGCGTTGATTAGGAGAACCTAGCATCAAAGGCCAGTTAAACTCATTTAAGGAAGTAGAAACTAAAAAAAAAAAAGGGAGCCCAACTTTAGAATTGGTAAACACAAGGCTGAACATCAGTAATTGAAATTTTAAGAATTACTCGAGAAAGCCAGTGAAGTGTTTCAACCATCCACAATTACCTTGTAGCTGGAGGTTCATCACCTGAGTTCTTCAGATCTACCAATGTGGGCTTTGTGAGAGAAGGTGGAGAGGTTCCTAAAATACTGGTATTTCATACAAAATGTGGGCATATTCATCTTTCTTGTGGGGAGGGTATATCTGACTTCTAAAGGGACATTGGGCCTATTAAATTTTAGGATCTATGAAGTGATTCTCTGGAGTATAAAATAAGGGCAATACTCTGTAGAATGTAGTATGGTGTCTGCTACTCAACATGTGGTGCTTAGCAAGTATTGGAAGTAACAACTCGGGGTTTGATAGAAATGCAGAATCTTAGGTTTACTGAATGACAATCTGCATTTTTACACCAATCTGATCCCCAGGTGACTCATATTGAAATTTCAGAAGCTCTGCTCCAGTAGTAGGAGATCATGCTCTGCATTCTGAATTTGTACTTTAGCTCTGCCAAATGTTATGTAACATTGAACTACACCAAAATCAGAGTCAGAACACTTGGGCTTCCGTGCATAGTCTGACAACAATCAGTTGCTGACTGGCCAAATCATTGAACACGCCTGCGTCTCTATTACTTCATCTGTAAAATAAAGTAGATTAGTCTTCTTTCAGCTCTAAATTCTGGAGTTTACCTTCCTCCCCATACATGTGCTTTATCACCACTTCTCATCAATTGAAATGATATCTTTTTGTCAACACTCACCAAATGTCTTCTAAACCCCAAAGCCCACACTGTTTCATTCTTTCTGAACTTGTATCATACTTTCTGTACCACTCAATTGATCACTTTATTAGTTTTTTTCTAGTTTTGATCTACATCTTTTATCCCAAGCTTGAGGTCATCCAGACAGTGTACTTCTTCTCTTATTAATTTTGTCATAACACAGAACACATAGTGAATGCCAATAAATCTTTAAAGATTTAATGCCATATTTTGAGACACATTGAATACTCTCAATCTCATTAGTTAATTTTTAAATAGTTCATGTTAAGCCATATATTTCATAGTGAGATAAATATGAAGTATGTTAAATTAAGCTATTCACATAATATAATGTAGGCTCTTAAATGAATAAATTCTAGTTGTTATTAACTCAATAGAAGGCTAGAGAAAAAGAAATGCATTGAGTTATCCTGCCTCTCAAAATTTTCTTGCCTTTAGTAATATATATATGTGTATATATGTATATATATGTATATATATACACATATATATGTGTGTATATATGTATTTTGTATATATATATATATATATATATATATATATATATATATATATATATATACTAGGAGCCCAGTGCACAATATATTGTGCACTCAGGGCGAGGGGGGGGATCCCTCAGCCCGGCCTGTACCCTCTCACAGTCTGGGACCCCTTGGGGGATGTCCACCTGCTGGCATGCTTGGCCAGCCTGAGTGAGGAGCTGATCAATTTGCAGGCTGGCCAAGCCCGCCCTGCATGCCCCGCCCACCCCACCCACCCCGAGGCCAGCCACCTGCCTCGCGCATCCCACCCGCCTCTGTGGTTGTGCTGCAGGACTCCATCTTGGCTGAGTTAATTTGCATACAGCCACTCTGATTGGCTGGTGGGCGTGGCTTGGCTGGTGGGCGTGGCTTAGGCATCCTGGAGGAATGGTCAATTTCAATATTACTCTTTTATTAGATTAGATATCTAATTGATGTTTCTCCGGGACACCTAAGCCACACCCACCAGTCAATCAGAGTGGCTGTATGCAAATTAACCCAGCCAAGATGGAGGCTGGCAGTCACGGAGCTGGAGTGAACAGCAGGCTTCTGTTGCACCAGGAGTAAACTGTCTGCCTAGGCCAGCTGGGCTTCTCCTGGCTCAGGCAACATTGTTGGAACATTGTTTCAATTATAGAAGCCATGGAGCTGAAGCAGACAGGAGGCTTCATTACCTGCCTAGGCCTCAGCTTAAAGGAACAGTGTCTCAATTATAGAAGATAAATAAACCCCAGAAACCTGCTTCCAACCAGCCTTGCTGGGACGTTGGGTCAATGGGAGATGTGGGAAGCCTGAAAACAGCCCTCAACCCCTCACCCAGGCTGCCCAGGCACCCCAGTAGGGACCCAAAACCTGAAGGGGCTGTGGGCAGCCTGAAAACGGCCCTCAGCCCATCACCCAGGCTGGCCACACCCCAATGGGGTGAGGATTCACACTGGGGGGCTTGGCCAGCTTGCAAACAGCCATCAGCCCCTCACCCAGGCTGGCCAGGCATGCCAGCAGGTGGACATCCTCAGAGAGGTCCCAGACTTTGAGAGGGCACAGACTGGGCTGAGGGACCTCCCGAGTACACAAATTTTTGCTCACCTGGCCCTTAGTAAATATATATATATATATATATATATATATATATATATATATATATATATATATATATGCCATGTCTAGCATGGCCAACAATACAAAACCAATACTGTGGTTCTCACTTGGAGAAATAAAAATTTTATAAAATCTTAAAATGACAGAGGATATAAGACTCCTGCGTTAAAGACAAAAGGATGTTATTACTCACAGCATAGATCCCAGGTGAATACTTGTACATGCACTGGGCTGTGTTACAGGAAGGACACCCCAAGCTTAGGGAAGCTGAACCATTTTACTGAATTTGATGCATGTCTGCCTTTCATTCCAGAGAAACACATTATTTTTCTTATTCTGGGTAGTACATTTGTATACATTTTGCTGCTAAGAGAGACACCAAATCTACATTTCGAGGTTTTTTCCTAAGCAAATGTCTTTGAAAAGATGGTCTGGAACAGAAGGAGTCAGTGATTAGTTTCAAAGGAAGTGCAAGAATTCTAGCACTGCATTGAGAATTGTTTTCCAGCAGTCTCACTCTTGATTCTATACAATACAGAGATCAGGAATATTTCTAAGGGCCATTCTATTAAAACAACATTCTTCAAGCTGTGCAAAGTTACAACATCCTTCTTTGTCATGAGGCAGGAATTTGATTTTGAGGTCAAATCAGAAATCCTTCAACTCTGGGCACAAATCACTGAGCAAAATGTATAAGCGGATGTCATGAGGGCAGCCATGGTTGGAAGCTGGGAAAAGCTCTTTGCTGTTGGAGCCTAACCAAAGAGTCCTCTCTTTCCCTGCTTGGGAAATGGGCTTTTGTGCCACCTTTTCTGGCACTGGGTTAGGAGGAAGGCAGGAATAGCCATTTTACCCAAGTCTCCAGCTGAGTTCGTGAGTCTTCGTAGGGAACTGAGTCCTGGCCATCTCAGTTTCAAGCATTCTAGACCAGGAACAACCTAAAGAAACCATGGTTTGGGCGTAAGCTGGACCTCTGAGAGCAGCAGATGACTGTTCAGCTCCCGTTTTGCCTGCCTCAGACGCAGGATTTGAGCAATTACTTCCTGGTCTCAGATCCCCAGAATTCCATATCATTAGAGCGATTAATATTTCTTCCTGCCATGTATTCCAATTAAAACATCCAAGGAAGGAAGCCTTAGGTTGGGTAAAAAGTTTAAATGCAGACTTTGTTGTAACTTTCCACTGTAAGTTCTTTAATGAGAGGTTGGTAGAGGGGTAATCTGAGTTTAATTTTTTACTTTACATATTAAAATGGTTCTATTTTGCTCATGTCGTGTGAGAAATCAATTAAATATTCTTTTTCTTTTTTTTTGTCAGTTACTTACAATGCCTCTTTGGATGCTATCGTTTCCAGCACAACCAGTAATACAAACACCATGGTACTGGCTTGGAGAGAAAAATCAGGAAAGCATCTTCACATGACATCTTTCAGCATTGCCCAGGGCATTCATGCTTTTGATTACCACTCTCGGCTCAATTTAATTGGTACGTAAAATAAATTATGATAACTACGGGGGCCTCATGGATGCCTATTTGTATGCAGGAAGCCTCTTCACCTAGTTGCTTTATTGCCAGAGAGACCAACTTGAGAAGCTTAGATTTTATTGCCTGAGAATGTCTGATAATGATGCATTATAATGTGCGGTGTACATGAGCTACACTGGGGTGGAAATATGAGAAAGTGCCCAATGCTTTAATTGTTGTTTTTATTAGCACTGGTAGGGTAGTAAAGTGATATACGAAAAAAGACAGTTTGTGCGGTGTCTGCTATTCTATCATCATTCTAACACCTCCAAAAGCTTAACCCCCCACATACATTATTTTCCTTGCTACCCATTCCCCCACCCACATACCCACATAAACTTCAAAATGTAGAACATTTTCAACTTTCAGAGTACAACCTCTAATGGTTTTTGAAAAATTTCAGGCTATCCTAGCAGTAGTTTTTTAAAGGAGAGTTTTTCTTTTGATATATAAAAACATATTTTATCTGTGGAAATAAGGTTTTCAGGCATTAACTGTTTAAATATATAGACACTTGAAAGCTGATAATTTGGTATGTATGATATTAGATTGAACATTATAAAAAAGTGAGGCACTATTGAAAAATTAATAGGATCGTTACAGAGAATGACCATATATTGTCTACAAAAGGGATCTTTTTTTAAATTTTATTTTATTGCTTAAAGTATTACAAATAGTGTTAAATAAGTCTCCATTTTTTCCCCTTGACCTTCACCCCTCCTCCCCTACCCCCCCAGTGTCTTGTGTCCATTGACTATGCTTATATGCATGCATACAAGTCCTTCAGTTGATCTCTTAACTCCTCCTCAACCCTCCTGAGCCTTCCAGCTGTAGTTTGACAGTGTGTTCAATGCTGTTCTGCCTCTGTATCTGTTTATGTTCATCAATTTATAATGATCTTTATTATCCATAAATAAGTGATAAGCGATCCTTTTAATCCTAATTCAATAACTATCATTCATATGAAGAGTACTGATAGACTTTTAGCTCTATCGATAGGTACTAAGCATCAATTTAGATACTGAGTCCCTACATTTCCAACAATAATAGCTGACAACTACAGTAAAAGATACTCAGAATATGAATTCAGGAATCTGCCAACATTAAACTTTCAAGGAATATTGTTGATTTATTAGAGAATGCTGGAGGGGTTGGTGAATTGACTTTGGAAGGACTCAAATATCAGCCATTTCATTCATTGATTGATTGCATAGGTCAACCCCTTTCCACTGATTACTATTTTGTACCTGGAACAGTGCTGACAAAATGAGGGTGAATGAGTGCAGCTCCAGGTGGCCCTATATGAGGGCACAACAAAGAATGCTCATCTGGTTTCTCCATAGACCCAGAGGAGTTCTTGACATGCTCCCTAAGTATAGCCAATTTATGTTAAAAGAATACCGTATTTTCTTAATTAAACAAGTCAAAAATATATTTGTGCTTCTTGTTTGCTTGTAAATAATCATTTACATGGCAGTGAAAATAATTTATTTCTTTATAGCTTTTTAATTCATTTGGAAACTTTGAATATTGTTTAATTCTTTCTTATTCCTGGGATAACTAATATGAGTATGTTCCTAAAGTTATGTTGGCTGGAGGGTGGAAATATAAGGACTAGAAAGCAGGATTTTATCCCCACCTGGTTGGGCCACTGGCTGCTTCCTACATGGTTCTGTGTTGACCTTTCACCTCATGAGTACCCCTTCCCTCCTGCTCCCTTGGTTTCAGCTATTTGTATGATAGAGCTCATGCCTTATGAGGCTGGGCTGTTGGGCAATGACAAGATTTTCCATCTTTTTGAGATTGGCACTTGTCTACAGATATAAGATACGTTCATTTCAAAAAGAAAATGTGGGCTATTAATGTTATTGAAAATATTTTTTCTCTCTGATTCTGATTAGCAACTGCTGGCATTAACAATAAAGTTTGCCTTTGGAATCCCTATGTGGTCTCTAAACCAGTTGGTGTTCTTTGGGGTCACTCAGCCAGTGTAATAGCTGTCCAATTCTTTGCTGCAAGAAAACAACTTTTCAGCTTCTCCAAAGATAAAGTAAGTAACATTGTGCATTTATGTAATTCTGCTTCCCCACTTCTACCCAAATCTATCACTGTTCCTCAATTACTCTGAGATATGTTTTAGATTTTAAAATATACTGGCTAACTACTATGTTTTTGAAAATTTACATTTGCAAAATATACTGATGTTCACATAACAATATTCCCAGGTAGTGGGGCAAAGTATTTCATAAAATTTCTTGAAAATCATATACTCATGAATTTAATTCACATTATTGAGCTCTGAATAGGTCATATCTTGAGAGTTTCAAGAGTTCTCACTAATTCAATGGAAGGAAAACAAAAATGGGGATGAGAAAATGTCACTCCGGTGAGACACAGCTGATTAGCTGTTGTTGACTCTATAAGTAAGAAATTAAAGTTAATATGAAGAATGTCAAGTACATTAAGAACATTTCAGTTAAGTATATCAGTTCATTTCTATTTGATATTGATGGAATATTTTAAATATGATGGGAAAAACAGGGCCCTGGAACCAGATAGTCCCTGTTGAATTCTGACCACATTACTTACTACTTATCTCCCCCTCAAGAAAACTTCTTAATCTCTAAGAATCATCATGTGTTTCTTTGTAAAATTTCCCTTTTACAGGATGCGTGACTTCTAGATCTAGTTAACATGTGATAGATTTCGAGACACCTGGTTGTGAAGAGAAGGGTGAGCAATAGGCTTTGAGGGGCAGCTTCTGAGACTCTCCCGGTGAATCTAAGCTTTTGTTCTGGTCTAAAGTGCTATGTAAAAACCAGAAATTCATCTTCAACTCCTAACCTCACCCCACCCATAAGTCCTGCCAAATGAGCATATTTTACTGTGTTCCTATCACATGAATCCTCTCCCTTTCCCTTAAGCTTCGCCAATCAACTGCTCATTTCAAATCTCATATTCCTTTGCTCTGTATACTACAAAGCTTTACTAACACGTCTCCCCACTTTAAGATGGGTTTGACTTCAATCTCCTCATCCATTAAGAAAATTTCTTCACCGCTCATCCGTTCCCTTGGTCTAACCATCAATTCTAAAATTCTCGCTCTGTTATATAAAGCCCACTCCCAACCTATATTACTTCCTGCTTTTCTCTTCCATTCATTTAAGGCTCCAGCCATATCAACCTCCTGGCTGCTTTCACTGTGCTGTCTCATGGCTTTGCAGGATGCTCTTCCTTCTACATTCAACCCCCTCTCCTCTATGACCAATTGGCAGATTCCTAGTTGTCCTGGAAGTTTCAGACTTTTTGGAGTCCTTCATGCACACCTACGTGTTCCCCTGCATTCCCGTTGCACCTGTGTGTCCCTCATTAGAGTCTGTGTCATGTTGAACTGAAATAGTTATTTGCTTCCTTAGGCAGGGCCCGGATCTTTCCCCCTTGTATTCTAGGAACACAGTGCTTGGCACCTTGTAGTGTTTGGTCCGTGATCAGTTGTTGACAGCCTGAAGGGAAGACACATTACTGTGAATCGGAAGTACCAAAGAAACTCAGAGCGAAACCTTGTTTTGATGCCCTACTCAGATTTAGTTGTTTTACGTTTTTGAGATCATTCAGCACTTTGCTCTAACTTTCATTATTGAATTCAAGACAAATTGTCTTGTATACTGAAGGTTGTATATGTGCATATTGTATTCTAGAGGCAAAGATTTCTTGTGGAGTTAATTTTCGTGTTTCCCGGGACCTTGCACACATTAGTACACATTAACACATGTTAAATACATACTATATAAAATAGTGTAATTGTCAACTAACTGATAGAATTTGTGAAGTTAGGGACTAACTCTTCTTTTGGATTGTGCCATGCATATAGGAGGTCCTCAAAAATTCTTGAGGAAATAATCAATTTAGTTGTTAGTTAAATTAAAAATATCTCTCAAACATAAATATAAATTAAATACCAGATATTTTATCATTACACAGTTCTCTGAAATGTTTGATAACTTTAAATGCAAGTGAAAAAAAATTTCCTGAGAGTCAGAATTGATTGTGTACAGCTGTTATCAATGTTAAGACTACCTGGCTGCTTCCAAAGCACTTTTATCATTCTATTTCTGCTTAGACTTCTAAAAGCATTACATTATAATTAAGCTTGTCATGCTGTCTTTCACATTAGTCTGAATCCATTTCCCTTTGATAAATGCATAATAATCACAGTCTTTATGTCTTCACAACAAACAACAGGGCTTTCTGCTCTCAGGGTAAGCCTCTGCTTTTTTTGACATAAAATTATTTTGAGTATTTTATAGACTGGGGATAAGTTAGAAAACAGGGAAAAGGAAAGGAACATCCTTTTTTAAAAAGAGCCTCTGAGTGAACCATGTTTTGGTCAATGAATTGCTAAATTAGAGGATTTTCAGAGCAAAGTAAGGTCGATCTAAATAATTTCCTCCCAAAATGATCTGAGACCAGTTATCTTTGGGAAGACGGCTCTACTGCCACTTTCCAGGGCTGAATAAGCAGTAAGTTTATCCCTATAGAACTTGATAGCATCCTATCTAATAAAAGAGTAATATGCAAATTGACCATCACAAGATGTCTGCCCCATGTGGTCAAAGATGACCACCACAAGATGGCCAGCAAGGGAGGGCAGTTGGGTGGGACCCAGGTCTGCAGGGGAGGGAAGTTGGGAGGGACCCAGGCTTGCAGGGGAGGGCAGTTGGGAGGGACCCAGGCCTGCAGGGGAGGACAGTTGAGGGGACCAGGCTGGCAGAGGAGGACAGTTAGGGGAACCAGGCTGGCAGAGGAGGGCAGTTGGGGGGGACCTATGCCTGCAGGGGAGGACAGTTTGGGGGAACCCATGCCTGCAGATGAGGAAAGTTGGGGG